>CAJNIZ010048181.1:39188-58215 GCA_905231905.1 Symbiodinium pilosum | reverse complement strand
GGGGGGGGGGGACGTCGTTTATTACTAGGGGGAAGCGATTATCATTATTACTAGTCTTGTTGTTTCTACTGTTATTATGCCTAGCAATAGCGCAGTTGCAGGCCTTCTTCTGTGGTGGTCGGAAGAGCATAGTTCTCCAGCAAAACCTGCGGGGGGCTTCTACACGTGCAAAAAGACTGGCAGCTTTCCTTGCAACGCCAGCATGGCACCCTATGACAGCCCATGTCCTCTAAACCCTAAAACCCCTGAACCCCTAAACCCCTAGCCCTAAACCCCAAACCCCTAACCCCGAGGAAGTCATAGATCAGTTGGACATGATACACCTACTCAGAGACTGATACACGAGCTACAGTCTAAACTCCTAGTACCCTCGGAGTTCAGAGTATAGGTCAGGGGAAGAGGAAGAGCTGCATGCTCCAAGACCCCGAAACCCTAAAACCCTAACCCCTAAGCCCTAAACCCCCAAGCCAACAGTGTTTGAAAGATGGCATGGCAAAGCCAACATCTCGAGACAGCTGCCCCTGCCTGGAATGTGCTGATATCACCCGAAGCAGCTGCCAAGTGCAAAGCCGACACCTTGCAACACAAATCTTCATGATAAGTTGTAGGGTTTAGGGCTTAGGGTTGAGGGTTGCAACGCAAATCCACACCATAAGCGTTTTACATCGTTTTACTGGGTTGCTGTTCAGGACCTTAAATAAAGTTACCAGAATACGGAAACCCCATTATTTACTATATACCCATATTATGGTAAAGTTCCTGAACAGCAACCCTGTTTAACCATTTCTACCAAGAAATGCCACCCTCGTACGACCCGTGCTCTCTCCAGAAAGGCAGCCTTTCAAATGCTGCATTCGCATGCACTCGCAGGAGTCTGCGGCGTGCCAGCTGTGTAGGGTTTAGGGATACCCGTGAAAGTGACACTCAATCAAGCAGAGCCCGGCCCCTTGACCAACTTCTATCCTGAAAGGAAACAACAAGAATACACAGCCGGGATCTTGCTTATCTCAGTGACAGTGGTGAGAACGATATGCTTGCAAGATGGGCGTATTCCAGAAACAGCGATCACTCCGTAGATCCTTTTGCTGGGTGCAGAGACATTGTAACTGTCATTGCATAATCATAACCCCAAACCCTGAGCCCTAAACCCTAGACCCCAAACCCTAGACCCCAAACACTGAGCCCTAAACCCTAAACCCCTAAACCCTAAACCCCTAAGCCCTAAACCCTAAACCCATGGAGAGTATGGTCGTTTCCCAAAATAGGGGGACCCCAATGAACTATAGTCCTTATTATGGGAACCCCCCAAAAAGGTACCCATAATTTTGGGAAACCCTAATCCCTATATCCCCTACATAGTCCCAGTTTCCATTTCATTTTGCAATTTCTTTTCCATTTGATTCTCCATTATAGTAGGTACCCCTAATTTTGGGCAACCCTAAACGCTAAACCCTAAACCCTAAGCCCTAAACCCCTGAACCCTAAATCAGAAACCCTAAACCCATGGAGAGTATGGCTTTCACATTGAGGAGCTCCACGCTCGTCGGTGTCGTTCACCCGCGCTCTCGCCAGCAGCCTCAGAATTTCCATGCATCTCTCGATTTGGGGTTTAGGGGAAGACGGTTTATAGGGATCAGGGTCTAGGGATTAGGGTTAGTAGGGTTTCGGGGAATAGGGTTTTAGGGGAATAGGGTTCTAGGGGAGTAGGGTTTTAGGGGAATAGGGTTTTAGGGGAATAGGGTCTAGGGTTTAGGGCTACCGTGAATGAACTTATGATTGGTGAAGAACTCACCCCTTGTCCAGAAATGTTCCTTGCAGGTGTTGCGTTGCTAGACGTTGACCCCTCTGGGCTAAGTCCGCAATGCTAAACCCTAAGTGAGTGGCAGTTTCTTGGTGGTTGAATCTGTAACCGTATAATCTGCAGAATAAATACTATGCCCAAAAGGAGGGGCATCATCTTACTCTGTATATTGGGTACCATAGCATCCCCAATCAAAATACTACTCCCTAAACCCTAAACCCTGAACCCTAAATAGTGTTTCAACAGTACTTCCATTTTCCCTTCCATAATCCCTATATAACCCGGTGGCGAGAAGCAAGGCTCTGATGACTTTGGCACGCCCAGTGTTGGCAGCATACATCCTTAGCAGCAGGAACTACGGCGGATACTGAAAATCCTGCATGACCCGAAGTCACTTATACCATGGGAATTATGGTACTTTAGTATACTACCCTAAACCCTAAACCCCTAAACCCTAAAGGGTCATGCAAGATTTCTAGTGATTCAAGTAATTATCAACACTATGAGCATCCATGATCAGGGCATGCCCAAGCCCAAGCCTGACCCTAAGGCTCTACAGCTACGAAGGACTTTCTAGGATTCTAGGGAAGCTTTGGGTGTGAGGGCTACTGCCAGAGATCTCACTACGGCAGTCCAAAAACCTGAGGGTAACCTCCTTATTTCTTCCTGCTAATATGAAATAATCTGTGATAGAGATTGCTGTTCATGCTGTTGAAACGAAAAAGTTGCACGAATTTTGATCGTTCCTCGAAGAATGACAAAAAGTGCAAATATCATTCGAACGCTTGAATTCATTCTGTTGCTCTCTTCGCGATCTCTCTGCTACTTACTTCTCTATCTGTCAGCCGAAAAGGCTATCCATTCTACGACTGCAATACATCGTAGGATTTCTCAAGCTGCGCCTAGATTGGCCAGCCATGCTGTTCTATAGCTGCTCCACTTGTTGATGTACGTTCTCTCAGGTTCTATCTTCTAGTCAAGCTGATTTCTAGGGTTCTTTGTTCCACCCTTCGGACCTAGGGTTCAGGCTTTAAGGTGTTGCGAGAATCATTGGGGAAAATTCCGACTGGCCCGAACCGTCCGGACCTTGCGCAGGCACGTGACTTATCACTTGGAGGGTCAGGGGGACTGAGTAAAGAGCTCAGTACCCCTGGAATGAATCAAGCCGCATATTATCACCGGTTTTCCCCATATTAACTTGGTTGCCCAGTATTAACTTGGTGGTTGATAACTGCGGGACAGTCTCTATCCGCAATCTGCACAATCGTTGTCAAGCGGCTAATCTAGTCAAATCCGGAATCCGAGGCCCCCTGAATTCCGTGAACCGCCGCCCATCCATAATCCTACTGGTTTGAGTTAGGTGGACCCGCCCCCCCCACCAGTAATAGTGATTATAACGGATAATAAGGATCATGTAAGGGTCCTCTTTTATTCTTATAATACCACTATTACAGGGTGAGGGGGTCCTCCTAAAGTAGAAGCATCAAGCCGACGGGTTAAAGACGTGTTGACATCTTCATTTCAGAGAGCCCTCAGGGGGAATTCAGCCCAAGACCTCCGGATCAGAGACTACTCCTCAACCACTAGTAGGGTTTAGGGTTAAGGGTCTAGGGTTTGGGGTTTAGGAGTTTAGGGTTAAGGGTTTGGGGTTTAGGATTAGGGTCTTAGAAGCACCTCGGATCACGCACCTAGTAAACTGCCTAATTGAATGTTTGTTTTTCACAGCATGCTTTGTAAAGGCCGTGTATAAGAAGAAATGATGGAAACCGTCATGAAGCCCGTAACTAATCCCCCAATCCGTAAACTTACTCGTGTAATCCCTACTTAACCCCCCCACGTAAACCTTATGATAATCCCTAAAATCACTCCCACACACGCCCTTAAGCACCAGTAAGCAAACGCAAAATAACAATTATTGATTACCGGCTGTATACCGTATTTACTATATTCTACTATAACTATATGATACAAAATGCTACCGTACTGTACCGTTTCACTCTATATCATACTAGATTCTACTATATTACACTATCCTATACGATCTTATACTGTCTTGTACTATCTCCTACTATCTTGTACTATATTGTACTGTCTCATACTATCTTATACTCTCTTGCACTATCTTATATTATCCTTTACTATGTTCTACTATCTTATTCTACATTGTCCTATCTGATACTATCTTCTACTGTCTATCTTATACGATCTTTTACTATAACCTTTCATATTAGACTGTATTATACTTCATAATCCTATATGACACTGTATTTTACTGGAGTATACTATACGATATCAGACTATACAATGTTGTATGAGTCCCCGCCCCCCCCATCCTCCAAGTATGTCATGCCAAGCCAAAGACTCAAAGCTGGCTGCAAGCAGACGTGAATGTGCTACGGTGGATACTAGAAATCCTGCATAACCCTATGTACCTTAAACCTTGGGAATAATGGGACTATAGTATATTAAGGTCATGCGGGATTTCTAGTATCAACAGTAGGTAGGTCTGCTTGCAAAACGCTAGTGTTACATACAAACGACAGGGGGGTATCGGTCATTACCTGGTTATGACTAGCATGTTCTCCTACCTAGTGAATGTGTCTACCATAAACTTGGGTACTGCCCCCACCCTGTAGCAGTCCATATTAGGGGACATATTGAGGGCTGGCTATATTCAACTTTATTATAAACATGATCCAGCTGGTTCCGATTTGTTGCCAAACACTTTTCTTGCAGGTGGTTCGTTCTTGGCGGGCCAGGTTGACTTCGTAAGTAGGTTGATGATGGGAATACTTGGGGTACTATATGGCTTATAGGGATTACCAGCCTACTTACTAAGTTCCCTAAACCCTAAACTCCCTCACCAAAGTTTCCCTGACCCTCCCCATAAGGAATGCCGGAATGCATCCCTGCAGAAGTCCCTACACAATTCCATGCCAATATGACCCATAATCTAAACTCGGTAAAAGGGGTTTAGGGTGTAGGGGTTAGGGTACACAGGGGACTATACTTATAGGGGACTACTATACGGGTTACTCAAAGTGATATTAGAAACTTAGACTACAGCTTATATCACCTATCCCCGCATTTCCAACTCATCCCGTCCTCCAGAATCATGAGCAAGTTCCCCAAATCATAGAATGGCTCCACAGTGGCATGTATTGACTATTTGAGAGTGTCGGCGTTGGGGAGGATTATGGGTCCTCGGCCACTTGACCCACTTGCCCCACTTGCCCCACTCGACCCACTTGACCCACTTGCCCCACTTGCCCAACTGGCCCCGCTCGACCCACTTGACCCACTTGCCCCACCTGCCCAACTGGCCCCACTTGCCCACTCGCCCCCGCTCGCACCACTTGCCCCACTTGACCCACTTGAGCCGCTTGACCCACTTGACACACTTGCCCCACTTGAGCCACTTGCCCCACTCGCCTCACTCGCCCCACTCGACCCGCTTCACTCGCCCCAAATAGGAATTGGGTCAAGTGGGGCAAGTGGCTCAAGTGGGGCAAGTGGGGCGAGTGGGGGCGAGTGGGGCAATTGGGACGGACGCTTTAAATGTTCCCCCCCCTACCCACTTGCCCACTCGCCCCGTGGGTCAAGTGGGGCAAGTGGCTCAAGTGGGTCAAGTGGGGCAAGTGGCTCAAGTGGGGCAAGTGTGTCAAGTGGGTCAAGCGGCTCAAGTGGGTCAAGTGGGGCAAGTGGTGCGAGCGGGGGCGAGTGGGCAAGCGGGACGCACGCTTTTAATGTTCCCCCCCTGCGGTCGCAATGGACTATTTGCAGGGTGGGGGGGGGATGTATGATTAGGCGAGATGATTAGTCCCTGCGTAACACATGTAAAGCCCTCGCTTCGATTTCCAGTTTGATTTTCCAGTTGATTTTCCATTATTGGGGCATAGTCCCATAAGTCCTCTTGTAGGCCCAAAGGAGGGGAGGCAATGACCAAGCAATTTTGAACCTACAGGGCTCTGCATTCCAAGGATCAGCGGAGTCATGCCACAATTGCGGACAGGTTCTCCAGAATGATATCTGTCCTGAAAGGAAAGTGAGGCTGCAATCGACATACGATACATGACATAGACACAGAAACGTACTTGTAGACATGTAGGTTTCGCAGTCCATGCTTTCAAACTAAGACTTTCTGCAGTCCCAGCATCCAACGTGATCAGCTTCAGTGGCTGCCGCGAATTCACATCCTTGGAAGGGGAATTACCCAGTTTAGGGGTTTAGGGTTTAGGGTGGTTTAGGGTTTAGGGTTTGGGTGTTCTTGCCCGGCTGCCCAGTTGCTGAATGCCCTAGGCTACAAACGTGTACAATTTTTGCCATAATAAAACCATAGGAACAGGAGTTGAAGCGATAACTTTACCTGCACAGCTGCTATTCTGGCAAGGGCTACACAGTTTTTGGGTGGGGATACGCCCAAACTACTAAAGCATATTGGGGTTATAGGAAACTACTTAACCCTAAACCCTAAACCCCTCAACCCTAAACCCTACACCCTAAACGCTAAGCGCTTAACCCTAAACCCTAAACGCTTAACCCTAAACCCTAAACCCTTAACCCTGAACCCTAAACCCCTTTGAGATGACAACAAGACTTGAGCAGCTCACAGCTTGGACTCCATAGGTGGATGGGCTCAGAGCTCAGCAGACTCAAACAGTCTACTGGAAGGAGGGGCTCTTACACATATTGGGGTATACTTTAGGAGGACCTTCCACCCTGTAATAGTGGTATAATAGGAGTATAATAGGACCCTACTATAATCCTTATTATCCCTATAGTCACTATTACAGGGTGGGGGGTCCTCCTACGCTATACTATATTGGGGCTATATAGGGATAGTAGAAAAGAAAATGGAAGCTCCTATACATAATATCTAGTATCCCCCCTCAATAATAGAGAATCAAATGGAACATAAAATGGAAAGTGCTATATGTATAGTGTGATGTAGTGGATTACAGGTTGCATTACTTGCACATATTGGAGTATATTATATTCGGGTTATATAGGGATAGTGGAAAAGAAAGTGGTGGCTTCTCTGTGAATATCTAGTATCCCCCTTAATAATGGAGAATCACATGGAAAATAAAATGGAAAGTGCTATATATATAGGGCTATCTTGCACATATTGGGGTATAGAATATTGGGGTTAGAAAGGCATAGTGGAAAAGAAAATGGAAGCTACTATATTATTAAAGAATATGTGTTGGGGTTATCCCCCTTAATAATGGAGAATCGAATGGAAAATAAAATGGAAAGTGCTATATATATATATATAGGGTTATGTGGTGGAATATGGGCTGCATATGACAGATCCCCAAGATACTGTACTTCACGCGGTGGCGTGTTGGGATCAGCGCGGTGCAAGATTTCCTACATCACAGGTCAACGTGGGACTTGCGTGGCTAGAGAAAATCCCTACTTTGGATACCAAAAAGGGCACGCAGTATGTTGATGTATCAGCCATGTGGCGGGTCTCTGCTTTATTACCTTACATCAAGACCTTAATCGAATCTCGAAGCTAACCGCCCTCAAAGAAACATCCCATAAGAGGACCGCTGCGCTTGCCCTGGCCATCTCTTTAAAAGAGGCTGTGTCCCAAAAAATCTACTGGGATTAAGAAGCTTGATGAAGGGGATACTTGTGGCTATTCATTGTATCTATATGGCTTACAAGGTAAGGGTAGGAGTCAAATGCTGGTAGCCAGCTTAGTCCCGACAGGACCAGCTAACAAGACAACACTAGCACATGCAAAACCTGAAAAATCCCGCGTCCTTCGGGGGTGATCAGCCTACCTACTGAGCCCTTCAGACCCTAAGCCCTAAACCCTAAATAACATAGTAGCTTCCATTTTTTCCATTTTCAACCCCCAAATCCTAGACCCTAACCTACTTACAAAGCCCTTGCCCTGACCCTGCAAGTAGAGGCTTCCCATTATGGGGGTCCCAATAATAAGGACTATAATATACTGGGATTTAAATTGGGGGTCCCCCTTTTTTGGGAAACTACAATCCCTTTTTGTTGGGACAAGAGGCAGCTCCCAAGCTGATCTGTTCGGTCACCACCTGCCGCAGGAGATGCACGACGGGGGGGGAGGGGGTATATAGGGGTTATGTTGGGAATATATGAACTATAGTCTAAACTNNTAGACTATGGCTCATATTGGGATAATGGAAAAGAAAATGGAGAGTACCATCTTTGGATTTAGGGTTTAGGGGTTCAGGGTTTGGGGGTTTAGGCTTTGGGTTTACATCCGGGAGTTTGCCCTAAACTGCTGCTTGCGCAAACCCCAACGGGTCCGTGCAGGTAATTATATAGAAAGCTATGCACTTGAGGCCGGGGGGTCCCACATAGCTACTTTGGGGGCCAAGTATTATACTATATCTACATGGACTCTTTGGGACAGGGAATCTTGATCCAGGAGCCATATTGTTATCAAGTGGAGCTGCCCATAAAATGGCTCCTATCCTGCAACAGGGTGCAAATCCTAGACGCCGGGCCCTTCCACACTTCCACACGGAGGGTAACTCATTACAGCAGCGCCCACGCTAAGCAGGGACTGGTAGAGGAGCAGCACTGCTGTTGAGGTCCCAAAGTAAGCTACTATAATACGGGAAGCTTCTTCATGTACTACATACCCATAATATGCTAACTTAACAACCTTAAACCCTAAACCCTTAAGAGCAACCTAGTTCAGGGAGGGTGCCGTCTGGTGTTTGGGTGAACGATGACGAATACCGCACTTTTCTGGAAGTCTGTTCGACGCCTGGTCTGCTTCACGAATGAGTCAGAGGAGTTCTGCAAACTAGCTGACTCCTGGCCTACTGTTATTGTAGTGCCCTAGATATTCTCAAATGGACAAGAGCATGGAAATTGACATAGAAACTGGGTTTATGTAGGGGCGATACAAACGAGTGTAGGGGCCTAAATCATCATCAATGTTGCTTTGAAGTGTATTTGAGGTACCCGATGCCAAAAATACACAAAACATTTGGAACCACAACCTTGCATGGTAATCTTGCACATGTCTACATGATAGGGCTTCATCTCTTTACCGTCGAACTCTTCCTTCCTCTGCCTCAGTCGATAATGCAAATCCATGAGCGCTGGCATTAAGTAACGGCGCGTTCGTACTCCTGCGCCGACCGTTTCTGTCCTCTTGCCTTTTCTGGCAGTAATGTCTTGGAAGTCTCTGAGATTGTGATGCCCCGGGTTCGGAACCTTTTTTGGGCTCTCCAGGTTCTTCACCTGAACTAGGTCTGATGATGAAAGCTATGTCATGAAAGAAGGAAATCCTCGACCATGGCGGCACAGGGTCTTGCAACATCACCAGAGTTGCTGCTTCATAGCCGTTGTCTGGAAGATGACTTGCTGAAAACGCCAGCTGCACTTGGCTCGCCGCCTTTGCAAAGCAATCCTATCCTGTCTGTCCACAAGGCTTCAGTCATCTTCCATACCGCCAGCAGCATCTGAGATGGTTGGCACTGTGACTCCGGCCCCCCAACTCTCAAAACTGAGAATGCATCAAAGCCTTCCGCTTGCAGAAATTCAGCAGATCCAGCGTTACATGTACAAACTGCAAGAAGCCTGTGAACCTTTGTGGAAACGTGTTAAGGATTTGAGGCCTCCTTCAGCAAAGCTTGACGGCGAAGCCTGGTTAAATGGCAAGTTGAGACAGCATGCGTGCAAAGGATCCTGCCGCTAAGAGCAACAGGCTCCAAAACTTTGTCACTGGACCGCAGGGGAGATCTTTGCATTACAAATCTTGCGTAACAACGGGCTGCAGGAAAGAGGCCTGGGCAACATCTTGCGCTGCTCACGTCGGATGTCTGGAGTCCAGGTGGCGTGCAATTTGATACAGCTTTTTCTGCGTGAATTAATCCTGGAAGAGTTAGTCATACAGAAGGAGCCAGCTGCTGCAATGAGCCTGTACCGCTGGGACGCCTTTGGATTTTTCAGCCAGCCCCACTCCTCTCCTAGCAAGATACCCTACTAATGAACTGGCAGGGGCGGGCGGGAGCCGGGGGGGAGGTGGAACATGGATTTTGGAAGCACAAACCCTATTCAATCCCCTGCCCCTGCCCCTCATATTTCACATCACAGGAAAATAACAAATAATATTATACTACCAGTTTGTATTATCGGGAATATTCATTATTAGGGGAGTCCCCTAAACCCTAAACCTTGTTATCACGGGAAGTGGATCCATAGCAAGGAGGGCTGACTGGTATCCTTAAACCTCAAAAGATGCACCCTATTGACTGTGGTTTGGCTGTTTGTTGCTTAGGCTTTATGGTTTCGGGATGTTTCGGGGTTTAGGGTTTAAGGTTTATAGTTTTGTTGTAGTTTTGGGATTTAGGGCTTATCGTTCTGTTCTAGTTTTGGCGTTGAAAGGTTTTGAGTTTGGGGGTTTAGGGTTTCGCGGCTTAGGATCGCTTCTTTAAGGTCGAGGATGAGACTGGGCACGTGGATTCGGGAGGTCCCAAAGGCCAAGAGGCCAAGACGTTAGGTGGGGGTTTCCATAAACGAGGCCTTCTTGAGAGTTGGGAGTCCCTTTCTTATTTGGAGATTACAGGGTTTCGGGTTTAGGGCTTGGGGTTTAGGGTTTAGGGTTTGTCTGTTGCGTTCTATGTTAAAGCCCCGATCTACAGCAGGAAATGCTCAAGTTACACAATTCCAAGAGCAACAAAAGCCCTCATCATACATGGCCTTATTAATTATTACACCAGTGACCGCTACCGATTCGTACCCTAAACTCTCGACCTGGTTGGCACCTCTCCATTATACTACTGAACTCTCAAAGGTGACCCTCTTCATCAGAGTCAAGACAGGTCCCGAGAAGCTCTCTGCCAGAAGTCGTATTCTACAGGGGCCTAAGTAGCAGAAGGAATCTGAGCTATAGTCTAAACTCCTAGTATCCCCCTTAATAACCCCTACAAAAATTCCCCTAACTATAGAATCCCGTATATAACCCCCTTTAAGGAGTTTAGACCATAGCTCATCTAAAGCCATAATGTATGTAGCCCCTAGCGTACAGCAGCTGCATGAGACCATCCCTGGGCCTTCTCACATACAAGTTGATGAAAACTACCTCGGGGTCCCTTGTTTACTGTCTATCCCACAAAACCCTAAACCCTAAACCACAAACAGTAGGCTTCCAAAGAGGCACCCCCCCTTCTTCATATGCTCCTTAGGGATTGCCATGCAAGGCGCATCCGTGCTGTATGAACCAGGTAGGGTGTAGGAATTGCGAAAACGTATGCATTTTCCCTGCAGACATCACACTCAATCTGCATAGAAACCACTTTCTCAAAAAAACTGACACTCATATATTTTGGCAACTAGGCACTTCAATTTCAAATTATCAACTCAAAGCCCCTAAACCCTAAACCATGAACCCTGAAGGGGCCTCCCAGCTGCAACCATTGCAACCCTTGCAGCATAGCTCCAGGCATGAGACGTCCGGGAAGCTCCGAGAGCGTTTAAAAAGGTTTTGATGGTGCAAGTTTAGGGTGGCTGTTTCTTCCTTCCTACGTTAAGCTGATCCCAACCCTGAAATGGTAGTTTCCCTAAATAGGGGACCCCAATATAGACTCCAAAATGCTATAGTCCTTGTTAATATAGGGAACCCTTCAAAAATACACCAAATCCTAGGAAACCCTAAACCTCATATATCCCCACATAATCCTTATATACCCCTACATATCCCCCTATAAATCCCCTTTGAAATGAGGGCATCCAGCGAAGCTGAGGCGGGGTGGGGTCATTGTAGTTTGACCTGCTCTCCTCTTCATCACCATGAATATTTAGGGTTCAGGGTATAGGGCTTGCGTGCAAAGAACGATCCAGATGTGATGGATTCCATGTTACCCGTCTTCGCTTTCCCCCCGACAGAACACGCCCGCACACAACATGAATAATATGTGTATATATGACCTATATATATATGCGCACATTATACCAATGTCCCATCATGATATACATATGTATATATATATGCATATCGAATGAAACGAAGGCCATCATGCGATAACTGACCCACGGTTTGTCCTAGGATCATCAGCGCTTTGCGTTTAGGGTTAGGGCTTGGGGCATGGGAGCTTATCTTAGACGCATCCCTAAAAACCACAGGAGAAGGCTACCCCAATTGGCCCCGGGTTTCCATCTGTGATTCATGGCCTCCATGGTCTGAACTGTTCTATGTATCGACAGACAAAGTTCCTGGGAATCCTAGATGCACCCACCAAAACCTACAGCACAGTCCTACCCCATATCCTTTCACACGGCTCAGCATGCGGCTCAGCCTGAGAAAAGAAAGCAAACAAGGACTTCACTGTTGAGGTCACCTGTAACCTCGTCAAGGTCCATAAGAATGACTATTGTACTATAGTAATAGGGTTTATAATGGAAAGAAAATGGAAACTACTATAATAATGGCGTTTATAACGGAAAGAAAATGGAAACTACTATAATAATGGCGTTTATAACGGAAAGAAAATGGAAACTACTTTAATATTCTGGGGTTCATGAGAGGGAAGCCGATGTTCGGAAACCTCCGAATATTCCTGAGGATGTGCTTGAATGCCTGCCCATATGGATCCTATTGCCTATGGGCTCATAAGGAACAAAGTTTATTGTTGCCCACCTTTCACGGACTGAAAGGAAAGCTGTTGCATGAGCTCTTCACATTCGTCTGCGATCAATACCACTCCCCTCCTGCGAGCAAAAAATCGTAACAAACATTGTCCACATGCCTGTCCTACATGATGCGCCAGGGGCAGAGAAGCGTGTAAGCCACAGATTTTGGTAGGTCCAGCGTCAAAACTCTGCATGGGGATTTCAATGAGTGTGGGTCCCTTGCCACGGGCCCCAGCAAGAAGGAGGATTGTTTTTCACACAAGGAGGACCAGCCCTACTTTGGAAATATCCACATGGCTTACACACTTCACCGGTGACCGGGCTCATGGCATCCAGCAGGTACCGTGTGGGTACTCTATCTAAACCACGAAGAAGAAAATCAATCCGTCTAGGGGCCTAGCTTTTCTTACAAAAAAAACAAGGTCTTGATAGCAGTCTGTTATTTGCTTTGGCTGTTTCTTAGTAGGCTTGATACCGCCATCCGCGCTCCAGGATTACCCATGCAAGGGCTACAACTGTCCTCGCTCTCTACTCTCATTGCCCTTGGCCGGCGTTGCTTGGCTCGAAGTTATCCTCGTTAAGCTCTCTATGCTAGTTCGTGATACTTCAGCTGCAGCAGCAGGAGGAGGAGCAGCTCTGTTGCTCACCACAAACTATCACCTCCAGCAAACATCATCCAAACACTACTGTGATTTCTGTACTCCAGGTATTAGCGAGAACCACGGCGGTGCCGGCCACAAGTATGACGGCGACTACAGCTGCAACTGGGACACGTAATGGTACAGGTGCGACTGCCCTTAGCACAGCTTCTGGCTTCCTATCCACCATATGGTCGCTTCCCAAAATAGGGGGACCCTAATATAGACCCCCAAAATACTATAACCTCTATCATAGGCACCCCCTAAACACAAACAGAGTACCCCTAACTTTGGGAAACCCCCTTATTCATGAAGCCTAGCGGCAGCCGCGTCCATGGCGAGGCTTAACCTGCGGGCTGGGGCGCTATCGGCAGCGAGTATGGCAGTCAGAAGGAAACAAATGGTAGTTTCCAAAAATTAAGGATACTGTTTTGGGGGGGCCCAATAATAAGGACTGTAGTATACTGGGGTCTACATTGGGGTCTCCCTTTGTTTGGGAAACTACTAATACAGTCACAGCGTCCATCTCTGCATAGCTTATCCCCGCGTAGTCTCCTTCGTAAACCCTTTTGATTTTGGACTTTCGGGGCAGGCGTTCTTACTCTCATCACTCTCTGCACACATCATTGGAAGTCAGCAACAACTTACCGGTCCTCAATAGGAAATATGGGAATATACTATATAGGGATTATATTCCCTTATTCCCTGCTAAGAACCAGTAAGACAACGAAGACAATTGCGGCCCATAGCAGCCAGCGCCTCGGGCCCCAGGGTGTACAAGTCCACGTAGCCCATGTGCTTCTTGCCTTGGGTAGCCGAATTAACCCCTAGAGCTTAGGGTTTAGGGTTATGTAGGGTTTTGGGTGTATATTACTCCAATAATGGAAGATCAAATGGACAAGAAAATGGAGAATGAAATGGAAACTGGGGCTATATAGGGGTTCTAGGGTAGTTTCCCAACGTAGGAGGACCACAATATAGACTCCAAAATACTATATTACTTACTATAGCGAACCCTTTTTGAGCTACCCATAACTTTGGGAAACTGCCAGGCTCAATTATTCAAAAAAATAGGGGTTGGGGCAGATCAGGAGCAATCTAACCAACGACTCAATCTTCCGCTGGCAGCAGCACTTTAGGGTTTAGAGTTTAAGGTTTAGGGAGGAAGTGTTACGCAGCTGTACGAGGCACGGCAGAAGCGGCGAAAGTGGTACGAGAGCCCCTTCAGAAGGGATAGAATCCTGGGCTTTGTTGGCTTTGGGGTTTGCTTCCACCACAGTTAATCCTCCCGAAGCATTTGCCTTTCGCATTTCGTGTCCAGGGCATCTACAGAACAAAGATAGCAAACCGACAGTAAAATTCAACAGCTCCTCACATCAGGTTCTTGATGGACAAAAACCCTGCATGACCCTACACAGCTGAAACATGGGAAGCATGAAGTAAAGTAGTATCATGTAATGAGCTTTCCCAAGTAGTAACTCCCCCAGCCTCTAAGGATACGCCGCGGTACACTATCATTATACATTTCGGATTAGGGTTTACAGTCTAGGGAGTGGTGAGAAGGGCTATTACCAGGGTTTGGGGATTACATACCCTAAGCCCCGTAGACCCTAAACCCTAAAACCTGAGGACTACCTGACCTTAAGCCCTCAAATCTGGGGATTGCCTGACCTTGAACCCTAAAATCTGGGGATTACCTGACCTTGAACCCTATAATCTGAAGATTACCTGACCCTAAACCCTAAAATCTGAGGATTACCTAGCCGTTTTGCGGAGCTGAGGATCGCTTCCAGGGCTGCCTGGCGAGTTTCGCGCCTGGGGTTTAGGGTTTGGGGGTTTAAGGGTTTAGGGCTTAAGGGTTTAGGGTAAGGGTTTAGGGTTTAAGGGTTTAAGGGTTTAGGGTTTACGGGTTTAGAGGGTGAAGGGCTGCGGGTTTCCGCAAATTATTCCGAAAGTTGCAGATTTCCTTTTGCTACTATGACTGTTATACTATGGTTACTATTATTGGTATTACTATTACCATTACTAGTACTATTTGTAGCATTGTTATTGTTACTATTACTCTTGTTTGGGCGGGAAAACTATCATAAAGGTGTTTTTGCAGAGGCAACACTTGGGCAATCTCAGCATGCAAGGGGCTTGTTGAGATCTTGTGACCTATTCAAGGCTACGTGCAAGCCCACCAAAATTCTCCCTGCAGACCCCTGCCAACGTACTGTAAACCCTAAATCCTGAGCCCTAAACCCTAATGCTGTGCTTGCCGCTTGGTTGCGTTCCACATGAGACAGCCAATTGGAGTGCCTCATCCCGCTCCACAAGCTTCCCACCTGGCCCGGGAACCTCCAGGTAGCCACTTCCTCTACCACAAACCCGGACGTCGGCACCGATCTTTTTGATGGGCATCATGTTGCAACCACGTTTTCCGATAAGCCTGGGCACCAGCTCGAAATCTGCATGCTTCTCCTGGTCATAACCTGTGAAGAGAATCTTGAAGTCATGTGAGTTCTTGGCTGGACTGGGGGGATCTAGACCCGGCGGAGGGGGAATGCTCATGGTGCTCGTGTCCGAGGTCGGGGAAGAGGCGGACTTCAGTTCTGGCAACCTGCCAGGCTTCATGACTTTTGGGGCCCCATCCGGGAGTTGCAAGGCTTGCCTCATGAAGCTTGGAAGACAAAGGAAGGGCTCCGGATCCAACAACTCATCCTCGCTGTTCTGCACGGAGGCGTGCTTGGAGACAGCGATGGGCTCTTCAATCTGAGGCGAGCAGTTGAACTCATCAAGGTATTTCCTGGGCTGCGCGTCTAAATCCCCTGGAACATGAATGAGGTTCCCCATTCAATGACACAGGAAGTCAACAGACTCGGCGAACAAATGCTTACTGGTGGTGAGTAGGGAATATGGACATATAACGCCCACATAATCCCTGAAAAATATATTTCCCTTATTCCCTACTAGCCCTCAGCAAAACCCTAAACCCCCACACCCCGAGTGCAGCTCAGTTTCGGGACACTCCAGGCAGGCAGCTGGTAGCCAAAAGGGTTTGCCTTGTTCTTCTGCTGAACAGAGATGTCGGATGGGAATGGAAAGTGCGCATTCATCGGCACACCTAGGACCCAGACCCCTGGGAGGATCTAGCAAGTAGATTCCCCTTAGCGACTCCTCGAAATCCTGGGGGTTCTGCCTTCTAGATCCACCCAGGGGTATGGGAAGCTATCTTGGCTCGTGCAAGTCGGTTCCTGAATGTTCCTTCACAGTTGCGCACAGAAGGGCTTGAGGACTCCCAAGCCTCAATGGGGCCTCATGATAACAAAATTGAAATCATTGAACAACCTCGGGCGGTAGACGTGCACATGGATTGGGGGACCCCATGAACGCGGGGACCCAACATAGACCCTAACATACTAGAATCCTCATCAAGCAAAAAAATCGCCTGGTGGAAATCCCCAACTTTGCTGTCCAAACGCTCATGCCGAAGGCAACCTTATCCTGGAAAGTCATCGGCTACGGCGGCAGGACAAGTCTTCGAATCTGCTCTTGTGGCATATGCTATAGTGGCCAAGGTGTTCTGAGACTTGTATTTGCATATGAACATGTGACATCTCAAGTGAGCCAAGCCTAACAGCGGCAGAAGCCAGGACTTTCACGAAATAACTCCTATGAAGGGTGGGATTTCTGAAAACTGGCGGGGGGTCCCTTTTTGGAGACCCTATAATAAAGAGTATAGCATTTTGGGGTCTACAGTCAGATCGCCATACTAATGAAAAGTAATATAGTTCTGGAGAGGGGCCCCTATAAGCCTTTGTACCTTCGTAAGCCAGATGCACGCCGAGGACCCCCACGACCCCTTCAGTGGATATTTCCCCGTATAACGCAGAATTAAATCTGCAAAGAACGTGGGAAATGAAATGAACACTAGGATCATAAGTTATATGGGGTTGTGTACTAAACGTGTTGCATGACCCTAACCTGTGCCCTTTTGCCATCGGACTGATGCTTGTCGATAAGATCAAATCCACAACGTAGTATACTAAGGTAATGAAGGATCTTTAGCAGTAACACCCAATATACAAGAACTCCCCTCAAATCTGGTTGGACTGCGCGAAAGATTTGATTACCTAGAGCCTCCACCTACCTTTAATCAGGGCCTAAGCACCGCTATTAGGGGCCATATTTCCCCAATGCAGCGTATTAGGAGGGTCGTAGTACCTGTCAAACTGGGATCCATTTGGGTGGTTGTCAAAATGATGGTCCCTTTTTTGATCCCTACTATAAATACGGCACCTAATATTTAGGGTACCCTAAAAGGGACCATAATTTTGACAACCACCCATTTCTTGGCAAGCCCAAGTGATGCATCACCATCATCCAAGAAAATTGATGTCGACAGAGCCATATGATTCCGTTGATCCCGCTGGTCTGTATCTTTGCTTCGTGTACTATAAGACCTACCAATAACATGAACTTTCCTCGCATTTCATCCCTGGCTCCAAATCTAGTTTCCGGGCAAACGCGGTTCCTGGATTACTAAAACACTGACCGAACTACTCTTCTGCCTGGTTTCGTGTAGATGGGCGCAGCTAGCCACATGTCAGCCCCTCTGAGATACACTGAGATACATTGCAGCTCTCGACCCGATATGTCAAAAGCAACTTCCGAATATCTCTAGACTACTACTGTTAAGTACCACTTTTGTAAGTAGTACTACTTTTAAGTAGTACTACTTTGAGTAGTGCATAACAACTGACAATGCTTGAGCACCGCGTGTTCGCCTGCCTCCAGATTCCCTTCCCTTGCTGCACGCAAGAGCTTGCTCTCCAACGACGGCGCCGCCTCAGTCACATGAGCTATAATCTGAACTCGTAGTATCCCCTTTACTCGTGGAACATCAAGTGGAAAAAACATGGAACATTAAATGGAAACTGCTATGTATAGGGTTATGTAGGGGCTAGATGAGGTATAGTCTAAACTCCTAGTATCCCCATTAATAATGGAACATCAAGTGGAAAAGAACATGGAACATTAAATGGAAACTGCTATGCATAGGGTTATGTAGGGGCTAGATGAGGTATAGTCTAAACTCACTCCTAGTATCCCTCTTAATATCCCCTACGGTAGCCCCCTTCATAATCCCCTTTTAAACGCCTTAAGGAGTTTAGACTATATTACACATGCCATGGGGCGAGTTTGCTTTCTCTGGAGACATGCAACAGGAGACAAAAGCGAATTGTCCAGCAGGTTCGCACTCACAGTGTGAATCGATTTGATTTGGCGTGGCGCCACTGCAATTGTACGCTATGCGCAAATTTTGATCATCTTTCAGAGCTGCGGGTCACGCCGCAGCTTTCTGACCTGCACCCCTGTAAGGCCGGCGCTATATTTGGATTGAGATCTTGTATGCAGTCCTTGCAGGGAGCTTGCCGGATACGGTTTTCAAACAGGCTGTCTTTCCCAAATTCAGAGCTGAATTTTCAACATCCGCAGTTGTCACTAGTTGGGTTCCGCAGCAGGCACTGAACTTAGAAATCTGTGGCATGGTATACATGTGCACACCGAACATGCAAGCCTAGCACAGCGCGGTCTGTAAAACCTATTGGCCGCAAACACTCCACACCAAACCCCATAGTATTTTCCATTCTCCCAATATAACCCCTTATAACAAAACAGTGCGCCTGCACAACACCCTCACAGCGCGGTGGCGCGCGGCAGTCTGTTCGGCAGTGCACCGTCGCAGCTTGGCCCATGTCGAAACCTCGGAACTCTTGCGCAAGAAGCAGTGAGGGCTTCTATCAGAGTCGTGAGTCTTGGTTATTCAGTTTAATGTTGGACCCTCTTTATGCACGGGCACCCTCTTTAATGTCAAGTTTTGCGTGACAAAGTATTTATTTTTTAGGTTTGAAAAATCAAACATTTAGTCTTGAATAGTAAAAATATTCTTCATCAGATAAGTCAG
>CAJNIZ010048181.1:19181-39088 GCA_905231905.1 Symbiodinium pilosum | reverse complement strand
GCCCAGAGGTTAGCTTAAGGGTACCCAATTCCCAAAACCTTACGATTTGCTTACAAACGCACAGCCAAGAGCTCTCAGCTTTTGGGCTTTAATGATTGGAGGCCTGGATGTATAAAATCTGAAGGCTCCAAATCCAGAGAGCCAGTTAAGCTCAATTACTTGGTTTGCTTGGCACCACCACCGCCGCCGCCACCACCGCCGCTGCCGCCCACTGCCCCGCCGCCACCACCACTGCCGCCGACGAAGACGAAGACGATCAGGAGCACGAGGGCTACGCTGCCAACGATGATGCCACTAGCATTAGCACCGCAATGACCGCAAATAGCACGATGACAAACCGAATAAGTAGTGCAGAAGTTCCTCGATGCATGGCCTCATGGACAAGTACAGTACTGCATTAACACGGTCTTTGATGAATGCATAATCAAGGGCCATGACAACCCTTCATGTCAATGCAATAGTGTATCACTGCCGCTGTCAGAAGCACCGGCAGTTAAAACGGAATCATCAATGCAATAGTGTAGCCCAGTAACCATGGGGTTGAGAACGAGTGTGGCATGCGTGGCATAGAAGACTCTGTCACCCTAAACCGTGAACCCTAGACCCTAAACCCTAGACCCTGCTTAGGGCCTCGTAAAAAAAATCAAAGCTCTTCGGGAATCCGAGGGCGTCCGATTAGGAAAAGCTCCGGCTTGAACGGACCAGGAAATGTCTGACCAGCAAAGCCAGACTGAGTTCCCAGACCCCCAAAAAGATCTAACAATAGATCCCCTAGAACCATAGGGGTTATAATGCGTCTTTATAGGGGATGCAAGTCCAAACCCAGATTGAAAGCTGAGCTTCCAGCCTGAGAGATGAAACACTGTCCAACAACGCAATGGATTCTTTACAAGATGTGTGGCAAGATGACATAAACTATCAAATAGCACTGATGTTGCAAGCACTGCAAAACATCCCTGCATCGAAAAGTCTGTGCTGCTTAGCACAGCTTGGGCCAAAACTCATCGAGTGCTGCATAGGTGGCCTGGTCCCCTACCTGCACCTCTTGCTGGAGCTCCTTTTCAAGGTAATGTTTATGCTGATGTCTGAGCAGCCCAAAGGATATATTCTAGAGATTTTACCTAGATTACTTATTGGGGTCCTTATAAGGGACAAGTCAGGGACACTTCAGAGGATCTACTTCAAATATAAAAATGGTTCAAGGCGTATGAGCAACTTGGGGAGCTTTCTACATGCAGCTTTCATCTGTCTGCGCCGCAAAGCATGGGATTGCTATTTCCCCATGACCCCACGTGACCTGTCTATAAGAAGGGCATCACTTCGGCCATTTTATTAACCTGAAACTGAGCAAACGTGTGAAACATGCCACTACTTTTGCCATTTTATTAATGAATCTGAAACTGAGCGAATTTGAGACAGGTTCTCTTTCGCAAGTACACTTAAGGCAAGCTTGGGCGAGGTCGTTTTAAGTAGCCTAGCTCCTACATGACCTGTGGCCGTGGGGTCCAAGGTTGGGGGCGACCTAGGGGCACTGGGTGCACGGCACCACGCGTAAGCTTCGATGCGTCATCCTTCAAGCTCTCACATGGAGGGACTCTAGAGGTACTTGTGGCGTTTAGGGTTTAGGGTTACAGAACACGGACATGCTTCTAAAGGGCTATAGTCCCCCTCAAGTAGATATAACCTGGGTTATATCTATACTACCATGAATGAAGCTATGGTAAGGCTCAAATCAGACTATAGGATGACGCGCAGGAGAACTGTTGGGAGATGGAGACGTCCAATTGCGGCTGTACTCCAACAGAACTTGGCGGGTGCTGCCTGCATGTGGAAGTAATCCACTCCCCCTCACACGCGGGTTTCTACAGATTAAGGGTATCTGTTTGGGGTCCCTGTATCAAGGACTACAGCATTGACTCCGCGCTATCTCTGAGGTCCGAGCAAATGAGCACTACACTACAGCATTTGGGGGGCTGTATTGGGCTCCCTATTTAGGGAAAATACCATATTCAAGCTCCCCCATTCCGGGGGCTTTAATAGAAGGGGGAGAGGATTGAGATATGGACTCTTAAGCCTCAAGAGTTCCCAGTAGCAACAATGCTCAGACGATGGTTCTTTCTTTAAGTGTAGAACCGTTTTGGAATCGCGTGGAACATGTGCTGCGTACGCTCCTGTAAAATACGTTTGTTCAGTGGCCGGAAGCTACTACGCGTAAGCATGGCTCAGTGAGACATCTTCTCCCAAAGACCATCAGCAAACCCTCAACACACTACTGTTGACATTAAAAAGAAAGGCATGACCTCAAATACTTTATATCCTGCGAATTATGGGCGTTCAGTATGTTAAAGTCAAACAGGATTCTTAATATCAACCTTATCCATCTACGAGAGAACCTGAACGTACCCAACTTCAGACCTGAAGCCTTGAACCTCAAAAGAGGCTCCAGACAAGACCTCAAACAAATGATCCAGCCGAAACCCTAAACCCTAAAGACCCAGACCCTCCATTTACTTTCTTCTAGGGCCTAAGTACCCACCATTAGGGGCAACCATCAAGGGTACTAGGGGGTCTTGGATGACTCATGGAACTTGTTCTGCACCTTGTTCTGCACACACTGATGGGAAACTTAAGGAACTAGTGCACCCTTCCAAGGTAGGGGCATTGGAAGAAACCATGAGGTGGGGCTATGAAGCTACTGCATCCCCTTCTGCACCACCAAAATTCTGTAGTCCTTTTTAGTCGTAGGCTCGTAGAAATCAAGCCCTTCATTGTGGACTCCCACAAATATGCCATTGCCTCCAAGCGCTCGAAACTCTTCTCAGCCACCTTCCTTGGCAAGAGCTGCAGCAAGAGGCAATGTTTATAGCATGCAGGCCACAATGCGACTAATGTTGTGTATTGATTGATAAAGCGGTTCGGAATGGAGCAGCCCAACGGATCAATAAGAAGGGTACGGAATCGAGAAAACGTTGTCCCGTACGGAAAAGGACCAGGCAGGAACGGAATACTGGAAATATGTCAACTGGAAATCGTCTCGGAGACAGAAATATTGAGCCCAGTACCGAGAAACGAATTCCAGTTCGAATTCCCTTTCGCATTTTAGATTTCATCCGTTACATGAACACAAACCATCGATTTCTCTTTGAACCAACTTTTCACAAAGACTGGTAAATCATCCCCGCTCAGGAGTAGTCTACTTAGCCCAGCAGAGCGGAATCATGAGCTTCACAAAGGGTATGGAATGATCTGGCCTTGGGCTCCAGTTTATCAATTAATTGTAGATTGAAATTCTGCTTGGGGTGATTCTGAACCAAAGAGCTCTGAGCCCAAGCGCCCACAAGAGTCCTACCTTCGAACGTCTTTTGGGGGGGGGATGGTGGGGGCAA
The DNA here is from genome assembly GCA_905231905.1 of Symbiodinium pilosum. Classification (NCBI taxonomy): domain Eukaryota; class Dinophyceae; order Suessiales; family Symbiodiniaceae; genus Symbiodinium; species Symbiodinium pilosum. The sequence continues at coordinate 35,702 of CAJNIZ010048181.1, read as the reverse complement.
GGGGGAACGGGGCGGGGGAGGGGCCTGTCTTCATATTTAGTTGGACTAAGAATAAAGGCGAAGCCTTTCATCCAACACCCAAGTCGTCTAAACTGTACACCAAATACAGACGTATGCACATATACATAGCGACTTAGGCACCCCTGCAAAACGCACTGCATATGCGTAGGTGTGCACTGCAAAGCAGTACTGTTGACGCAGGAAACCTTGCACCACTTTCATGCTCCGCTGTAAATTGATACCCCGCAGTAGAAATAATAGTAATACTAATTACTAGTGATAATAGCAGTGATGACAGTAAACCTAATAGTGATGATCACAGTATTTTTAGTTGTGACAGTGCGAAATGCCTATGGGACACATGACTCAAATCTTGCACCACCTAAATTTGTTCCCTAAACCCTAAACCCTAACCCCAACGTTGAACGGGGGTGCGGGGTTTGTGTGGCTCATGGTCTGATTGGTTAACATAGGGGCGGTTCAAGATGTCCTCCATCCACTTTAGTATAATACACTAGCAATCCCATGTGAGCTATAGTCTAAACCCCTAGTATCAACCTTAATAACCCCTATAGTAGTCCCTATGTAATCCCATACATAACCCCCTTTAAGGAGCTTAGATTTGGACTCATGTAGCTCTTGGCGGGCCTTTTTCTTTGGCGTGAATTGCGGAAACATAGGTGAACTCCTCTTGGTGGACAAACTGCGCTGCAGTGAAACATCCTTGGTTCGAGGCTACCATGCCTGGAGAACACGCTGCTACCCTTTGATATGATACAGTGAAAATGATAAGCATCTAAAGACAGTCGCAGCGCCAACTGAGTCGTGTTCTTTTGGTGGTTGAACACAGTATGATTATATTCTGTATATATGAGATACTATACCAAAATATACCAAAGTAGGATATAATCTGTCGCTATATTGGGTAACTACCATTTTCCACCAATCAAGTCAGTCTTTCGCTGACGCGTAAGAGCAGTATGAATCGAAGCAGCCTCGCCCGAGGAGCTGGGTTGCTGTCCAGGAAACTCTAGGGTTTAGCGTTTAGGGTTTAGGGAGACCCTCCAACTCCCGGCTATTGGAGCCTAAGTATATACCCCTTATTAAGGGGACATGTAACCTCAACTAGGGGTACTGGGACGGTCCTGGAAATTAGCTCAATAAGGAACCTCTGCGCTTTGTTCTGGATTAAACCATATAGTCATATAGTTTCAATCGATTGGACCGGAGTGGTGCCAGAAAGAGGGCAACTTAGTCTGGCACATGCCTCCCTACCTGCTGAGCTTCCTCGCTCAAAAGGAGATTAACCTTTGAATAACAATAGTAACAGTAATAATAACAATAATGGTAATCTTTAATTCTACCAGGATGGCATATACCCGAACCGGTTAGACGATTATCCACTCAGCTGCTAAGCCTCCTGAAGTCTCTTCACAGCAGCCCAGGCAAGATGGACTTCTGCGCCGCACCGTGTGCTGGGTGAGAACGGAGTTTCTCGAATCTTGGGTGCCTGTATCTGATAATTATGATCCGGACAGTGTTTCTTTGGTAGCACCAGGAGCATTGTAAAAAAGACTATTTCTGGAAACCTTGGGGATACTTGCTAGTTTAACAAAATAATGGGACCCCAATAATTATGACCCCAAATACTATAATCCTTATTACAGGGACCCCCCAAAAAGTACACCTAATTTTGGGAACTAAACAGTTGTGAACTAAGAGAAGATGTACGGTCCGCGAAGATTAGAAGTTTCAGGGCCAGTGTGAATGAAGCGATGGATCCAGTCCGAGAGTACTTACTTGAGGAGAATGGCTACGAGTACCTTGGGCTTGTCCCCATAAGGTTTAGGGTTTAGGGCTCTATGTGGCAGACCTCTTGTAGAAGAGGGAGAAATCAGCTACCCAAGGTCAGGGCAACTGAGTACGTAGGCTAATCATAACGGAAAAAGTGATTAAATGATGGCTACTACAGGGCTTAGGTTTTTTTTTGGTTTAGGGTCAGGGGGTCTGAGTAAGTAGGTCAATAACCCGTATACAAAGCCAGCTAATAACCCAACTGCCTCCATTCTCAAACTACTTAATCCCATGACCTCCTGACCCTCACCCTCCAAGAACAACCGTTTTTAGCGATTGGCTGCTGGCCCGAGAGAAGCGGGCATTTGGCATCTTGGAACCATGAGAAGCGCTACACGATCCTGAAAGGGTACCTTTAAAGGGGCTAGATAAGGGACATAGGGGGTTAAGGGTTTAGGGTTCCTATACATTCCTGCGATCCTCTTACCGGGATTTCTAAGAGAGGGGGCGGGGTTGTCTTCTTGCGCGTGCCTACAATGTGGGCTCTCACGCTTCGAAGTACCTTTTATGTAAACCCAGTGTGTATATGTATCCACGGGGTGTCAAAGGGTACCAAACCTTGAGAAACTGAAACCTGAACACGTGCAAAGCCGTCACACTGGCTCTTCTGGGTACACTGTCTTACGAAAAGATTACACAAGAGGTAGGAAACTGTATTTCCTACATGACCACCTAATCCTGTTCTGAGAAACTGGCAGCCGGCCCACACCACCTTTGTGAGACCTGGAGTTCCCATTGGGTGTTGGGTTCGGGAACCCACTTACCAAGGCTTACAATGGGTACCCAAAGAGCTTATAAAGGGTATGTGATATGTCAATGATATATTACCGCACCAGGTCCCTCAAAGAATGGGTCACTGGATGGTTGTCTAAATCATGTTGGGCTTAGGGTTTAAGGGTTTAGGGTTTAAGGTAGTCCTACCCTCCCCGAAACAAACAAAATGAACATGGAATTTGAAAAGTCGGAGACTGGTGTCAGGGAGCTTTTCGGGGTTCCACGTCCTCATACTCTCGTGGCAATCCCCATATCCATTTGGGGCCCCCCATTTTGAGAGACCCCTGTTTTGACAACCACCCATCAGGTTTGGATAGCGCAGCTCATCTTCCAAAAGCTGGCATTTGGTTAGCTGGGAATGAAGGGATGGAAAAGAAAATGGAAACTTTTATAATGGGTTGTATAGGGACTACTATAAGGATCTATTCCTTCATTCCTAGCAAACCACAGGCCAGAAAAGGTACCATTGGAGGTTCTGAGGTTGCATAGAGATTATGAAGGCATGCCGCTGGTCCCCTAAAGGACTACAGGGGTCATGTTGCGAAGTTCGCTTTACATATTTGACTTACCGGGTGTTAGTAGGGAATCCGGGCATAAATTATGTAGAGGTCATTTCGGGATGATCTGCCCTTAATCCGTCTTAAGAACCAGCATGGATGGTGTGCTGCGGCGCTGCACCGATAGATCGATAGACATGTCTGAGTGCCAGCGCAGCTGCACCAGCGTGAATGCAAAAAAGAGCTCTAGACCTTTCAGCTAATTGTTGATCGCACTATATGCAGTGGGTTGGTCTTCGACCTCTGCAAGTGATCTCCAAAAATGCCTTGGCTAGAACTCTTCGGACACCAAATGTGCAGCTTTGGCATGTCCTCCATTGCCCTCCTGGTCTTGGGCAGACTTGAGATATTGGACAATGTCCCTACATCGCTGCTCCAGGTTTTCTATCTCTTGCAACCGGTGCTGAAAACTGTTGCAGAGAACCACAAACTGGTTCCCCAGAAGGCTGTCGGTGCTTGGTGTTCTTTCCGCTGCTTTCTGGTCGATATTCTCTTCCAGTGGAGCAACCTCCTTCGATTGAGCTAGGCACAAGACTTGTTCATCGCGGCGATCCAGAGCCTCCAGGACCAGTGCTTCCGCCCTGGCAAGCACAGGCTGGAGCTGCTGCTGGATGGACCCAAAGGTCTCCATGGGGCTGCTGTTCAGCGCCGGCGAAACCGACGGCTTCTCATACTTTTCACTCTTTAAAGGCCGACTTCGCCAAAAATCAAGGGACCAAGGTTCCTCAGGTTTCTGTGACGCTTCTGGTGACACCTGCCTGCTGCGATCCATTTCTTGCATCCTTGCAAAAGTGGGCACCATTGCCTCCAGCAGCCGCGTCTGCTGGTCCAGCATGTCGGTGTGGCGCCGCAGAGTTGCAATCACGTCGTGGTCCATCAGCTTTCGAACCTCCATGACTGAGTACCTCACACGAGTCATGAGCGCACTCCCGGTACCAGCAAAACTGGGACAGCTGCCGGGCGGCCTAGCATCAGCATCCCCAAGTAGATATGTTCAGCATCTGCTTTTTGCATCCCGACTGCTACTACTGTGGGTACCGCTCCTTACATCTACTGCTCCTCATGCGCCCTATGACCCTATGACTACGTTGCAAACCTTACTGCCCCCCAACCTCACTACCAGCAGCATCTCTTCCTCCACCACGACTTCCACCACCTGCACGTCCACCACTGGCACCGCCACAACAGCAACCCCACCACCAACCCCAAGCTCCACCTGCCGCGCCCCGCCGCACCCGCCCGCTATCCCTACCACCCAGGCCAAAACCACCACGCCCAGTACTATCACCACGCCCCTCTGTCATACTCTGCTCTGCTAGTTCCTTCTACTTGGGGTTCAGAGCCAAGACACTTGATGAGCGACTGCATTATGGCCGGGTCGCGCTCAAAAAAGCCGGAAAGATGCTGGCAAAACTCGAAATAGGACACCTCCCCGGAGAGGTCTGTGTCCAGAACATGGAATATGGTCTCCATATCCTCGCGCCGGATATCCATCACTTGCATAAGCTTGCAGAATGCGTCGATGTCGTCGTAGCCCTTCAGCATCTCTTCCAGCGAAAGGGACCCACTGTTGTCTGCGTCCATTTCATTGCCTCAGGACACATTGGTGTAGGCTTGGGGTTCAAGGTTTCATGAAGACGGTCGTTCATTCTCCAGTAACATCTCGTGCCTCGCCCCTCTTAGGAGAGATGCCTGCAACATCTTGCAACAGCAGATCCACAAAGGCCCATCTTACTACGAGAGCACCGGAAGCCTGCGGGAGAGTAGCCTTCCCATCACTATCCCAACAAGGAAGCCTTAAGCTGATTCTTCAGGCATCCCAGGTGCAAAGCAATGCAAAGTTGATCATGTTTTGTGAACGCTCGTGCTCCTTCTTTTTGAGCTTCCTGTCCTGATCGTTCTCCCTGGCTTCGGTGGCGCGCTCCACAATCACCTGGTCCAGAAGCATGCGCCCTTTTGGGGGTAGCAATGAAAAGTTGCCACCTGGCATTTTGGGAAACATTGGCGGGACCCTGATTTTGCAAACCTGCCACACTATGAACTCAGCTTATGCTTGAGCAACTATCACTACTGAGGTTACACTTACGATTCGTCGCTGTGGAGCTACTTGGAGGGTCAGGGGACTTAGTAAGTAGGTCAATAAACCCTACAACCCAAATAGTAACCGTGACTAAACCCTAGTAATACCATAATTAACCTAGAAGGCCCAATGACCCTCCAAGTAGACTGCTCTCCCAAGGGTTAGGGCCAGATCAAATGGCAAATCAGACGATCTGGGGCGGTGCGGGAAGTAGGGATGGATACCCAGAGACCCCGGAACTCTCAACCAGGGAAAAACATGAATAAAACTACGTTAGGGTTTAGGGTTTAGGGTTGTATACAATGCCTTATTCCTTCATGGCAGAAGAGTGTGTCCCGTGGTGGGATGTTCGGCAGACTGATACGCCCCAAACCCCGTCCCTAAATCCTCAGGCGTTGCTCTCTGCACTGCACCAGGGCTGGACTCGCAGATTCTCCGGAAGATGACAGCCCCTTCCTACAAATTACTGTACCCGATGAGGCAATAATCTTACTTTGTATTGTGGTCTATAGGATCTCGGAATAAAATGAAACTCGTGGCTTCCTGGATCCAGCGGCTTCTTGCACGAAGCTGCGAAAGTCTAGCTCTGGAACCATATGCATCAGACATGTTCTTCGGTTAATGTTACTCCGACTGCTTGACTTCAGGCCATAGTAGCAATCATGTTTATCAGAATGTTCTGCCAACAGGGCATTTTTGGTGATCCTGCTCCGCAGGGTGGAACCCAGGACCTGTGCAACGCTCCAGTCTTGCCCCTCTAAACGCTAAGCCGCAAGTATGAAACATCAGTCGGGATGCAGCCAGGATAAGGTTCATGACTCCCAGCGAGATGGATACCATGATAGGGAACCTGCAGCTGATGCGAACCCCTGCAAAGTGCTAGGTTTCAGGTTTGCGTATGGACTCTGGTCTGATTCTGTTTCATCCAAACACAGGCGTATCTCGTCCTAAACCTAAACCACCTAACCACCTAAGCCATGGCCAGGCTTTGACAGCTCGCTTTGAATTAGCCCAAGGAACAGGACGACGGATGTCCAAGGATGTTGCTCGAGCATCGGGATTGAGATCCTTGGTTTCTCGTGGAGGGGGGGCATGAAACCTAAAACCTAAGCCCGAAACCGAAACCTGCGGCGTTCGGGGGGGCGGGGGCGGCAGGGGGTTGGCGGGCGTGGGGGTCACAGCTGGGATTCAGCATGAAAATGCTAGTCATAAGCACAGGTCTACCCAAAACTACTGCTATTTCGCTCGTGAAGGAAGAGCTTCTGGTAAGTTACCATTGGAAACCCTGCCGCCGCACTCCATATTCAAGTAGCCTCAGCGCTGACCGTGGCTAATACCTGGATGTCAAAACCCCTAAACTCCCTAAACCCTAAACCCCGGAACCCTGAACCAGGCACAAAGGCACTCTTATATGGTCTAAGGTTACAACCATGGGCCCCTCGTATGGGACCTCAACACTGGGGTCCTATGTACCTACTATGTACACTATATAGAATCCCCTAAAAGGCCTTAGGGCCAACATTAAGGGCCCATACTTCAAACCTTAGATATGGAGCCTGGCCTAGATGAGATATTGTCGGGCTCCCCGAACCTGAGGATTGTATAGCAAGTCCCCCTCCAACAATACATAGTCCCCACACGACATAACGGCAAGGTATTGACAAATATGTTGCCTCTAGGTGCTGAGAAGGCTTATTCTTGCTGGGGTGGGGAATGCCCTAAGCCCTACACCTTAGCCCTAAAACCTAAAGCCTTAGACCCCAATCACAGTAGCTTCCATGTGTGCTGAAATCTAAACTCCAGTATGCCCCTTAGTAACCCTTTTCCTACTCCCACATATATGTACATATTCCCCTACGTAACCCGGTTTAAGGAGTTTAGACTACAGCTCACGTAGCCAGGATGCTCGCCCCAAGAATCTCCGGCCACAATCTGCTGGAACAATGTCAAGCCTTGCTGGAATCATGCATCAGGGTGGGGGAGGGGCATGAAGTGGGTTTGCTAGGGTAGGTTCAGGGGCCCTATACAGAGGAACTTTGTTTTAATGAAATAAGGATTCTATAGGAGGTAAGGGTAACAAAAAAGTAAAACATGTTCGAACCTACACCTGTTAGAATTCGGGGTTAGACCATAAGGACCATTTTGCACACCATCGACGTAGTTTGAAGTAGAAACATGGGAGTGCTGTCCTATTTTGATTTGTCAGTTAGCCTGCTGACTCTCCCGTGTCAAGATAGCCAATGGGAAAAGGCTGCGCTCAGCACGGCTGCAAAGCCAGTAGACTGCGCTTGGAGCCCATCCCAAACCCTACACGCTAAGTGGACTTACTGCTCTGAGAGCATGCGTCGCCATACTCTCACGCAAGAACACTTGCGTTTCTCAAATCTTCCCTACAGCTGCAATGCTTAGCAAGGACCTCTATAATCCCCCTGCAAAACCTAATATATTAATCTTTGATGTCTTCTGCCCAGATACCTGCAGAATAGACGCTCTTGAAGCGCATCTTACAGTCCAGACCCTGGCATTCAGTGTCCTCGAAGGTCATCTGAGATGCAGCCACGGGATGAAGGACTTCCACTGCAATGATAGCCCAGACAACCTTACGGTTATATAGGGGTGATGGAAAACAGAAAGGAAACTACTATAATATAATATCTAGGTTCTAGTTTAGGATTTAGGGTTTCAGGATTTACGGCTATATAGGGATAATGGACAAGAAAATGGCAACTACTATAGTATAATAGGGTATATATTTGGATTTTTTAGGTATAATATAGGGGTTATGTAGGGATAATGGAAAAGAAACTGGACACTACGAAAGTATAATACAGGGTATATATTGGGGTTCTGGTTTAGGATTTAGGGTTTAAGGTGAAGGGTAATTTCATGAGTACTGGAATGAGGTATCTTTGTGACCCCTTATTCCGGCCTATACCCCATTGGCTTCATTCCCTGCCAACCATCACCAAGCAACAATGGCCGACAGCAGCATGCAGGAGCCAAAAACGATAGCCTTCATCGAGGAGTAAAGCCCTGAGACCAGCAAGTAGAACTCCGGGACGGAGATGAAAACACGAGCCGCTCTTAAGACACGCACCAGGCGCGCAAGTCTCAAAAGGTTGGGACTAATATTGATAATTTTGTTGAGTAGCACACTCACCTGGGATGCTTCTGGGATGGAAAGAAACAAGGTCGTGTTCATGGGTCTCTTAGACGTGTCAAGAAAAGCCCGTCTGCGAGAAGTATAAAACGATCCCAGACTTCCATCCACTCGCCCAGCCCAAAAGGACGGTCATCAGGTCTGTCACGTTCCAGACGTTGCATAGGAACTGCTCTCGCTCGGCAAAAGCTCGAGCACAGCCTCTGCTGCCCAGAAAAGAGATAGCTAGCTATGGCCTAGGGTTCTAGAATTCAGGGTTTTAAGGTTTAAGGATTAGGGGAGTAGGTGTCCATTCACATTTCTATTTTTCCATTGTTGGGATAATGTTCATGTATGCCGCCTCCCCTATATTCCCCTATATAACTCCGATGCAACTCCTATATGTGTGATATACTAGCATTAGGGAGTCTGGCATTTCACATCACGGGGGGGGGGAGGGGGGAATTCTGGCCCAACCTGTATTTCCATTTTACGGGTCAAGGCGACTTGGTAAACTTAGGATCTAGGACTTAGGGCCAAGGGACTTAGCAATTAGGAGATACAGTTGCTTGGTACAGTGGTTGTCTGAAAATGGGGGTTCTGAACCTAATCACTAATCACTTTTTAAGTCCCCCTGACCCTCCAAGTAACGTTCGTAGCGCGTTTGTTATACTTTAATTCCTCCATACAGACCAAACAAGCAAACAAGACACTTTGCTCCGAGGCATGGTCAAAATTCTACTGCGGTGGATACTAAAATTCCTGCATAGCTTTAAGTACCTTGTACCTTGCGAGTAATAGCATTATAGTATAGTAACGTCATGCAGGATTTTCAGTATTAACAGTATGTCTTGGTAAGCCGAAAAAGGATACAGATCTGACAGGACACCGCGAGGATCCTTCTGAACATGCGGCTCGACCACGCATGGACTGAGGGAAGATTCTAGAAGCTCACCCTACACCTTGCGTTACCCCACTGATTCGACCTCAAACCCGAAGAACAAATCCCTTGCCCTAATCACATTACGCTAAATATTTGAAGGTGATCCAGAGCTGCGTTGTGGTTCTGCTTCAAGGAAAGCTTTACGGACTCGCCATTAAGCTCTTGCAAGACAGACTGCTCTACGTGGCACTTCGGGCGCCTAGTAAGGGTTAACCCGTAGGTACCTATAATAAGAGTATAACCCTAAGGGTCCAAGGACCCAAATAATAGGGTTTCAGGGCCCAGATACTATAATATCAATGGTATTTGGGCCCTAAAACCCTATTATCTAGGTCCTTGGACCCTTTTAGGGTAAGGGAAGCCCAAAGGGCAAAGAAGTCTAAGGTCCAAGCTAAGTCCCAAGGAGTGCTATGACCCCTGGTGTCTAAACTCGACTTGAATCTTGGGGTTTAGGGTTTAGGGTTTAGGGCCTCTGAAACCATCCTGGGGTGCGGCTTCAGCTCAAGGCAAGGAACTCTCCAAGGAGTACAACACCAGGAGCGTGTAATTCCTAGGCTTGTTACATGAGTTCCCACCCCACCTCACAGCCAGAACTTCTACATGTGGGTTTTAGGTATATTATAGAATATAGAGTGGTAAATAGTTTTAGGTAACTTTTAGGGTCAAGGGCTTAGAGTGTATAGGTTTGGAGGACCCCCCACACTGTAATAGTGGTATAATAGGAATATAATAGGACCCTAGAATAATCCTTATTATCCCTTATAGCCACTATTACTGGGTGGGGGTCAGCAGCGCAGAAACAAATCTTCCTCCGTACATCCGCTTCGAGAGCCCTTTGCTACAGCCCTTTTCGGGGGTGAGGGCCTCGGCGCGGCGGAGACCCACGCCCAAAAGGATGAAAACGTGGTTTAGGGTTTAGGGATTTAGGGTTATATATTAGGTGGACCCCCCACCCAGTAATAGTGATTATTATGCCTCTATATCCTATTATACCATTATTACAGGGTGGGGGGTCCTCCTACGTTATATAGTACAGAGGGAAGCGCAGGAAAAGCCATGACAGCTGTGCTATCTGCCATCATGAGGTGCCGACAATGGCGAAAGCCGCTAGAAGTGCAACTGAAGCACATTTGCATGCGGTGACAGACAAGTTTTGAACAACTTAAACAGGATAATTCTTAGAATCAAGGTAACCTGTAGTTTTGAACAAGTTATACAGGGTTCTTCTTAGAATGAAGGTAACCCTGCACACCCCCAAAAATACCAAATGCAAACATTGCTGGGATCCAAAGACCTCACTCACTGGTGCTTACCGGGACTGGGGGGGGCGGGGGGGGCGGGGGGGTGAACATAACTATAAGAAGGGCTTTTGGAGTGATCCCCTCCTACTCTCTCCCTGAAGACGAAGAAGAAACCTACTGTAAGTTTGAGAAGCCCCCGGCCAATCTCGTTTACCACGAATCAATAGATTAAACATCGGAACCAACAGCCTGAATCAAAATGGTAACCACTATATAACCTATAGACAACCCTTCTGTAGGTACTTAGGGTCTCCTAAAAGGCTCCCGGAAGCTCGAAGTTCTAACTTGAGGTTGCAACCTACAGCCCCTGGATTGGAATGCTGTTAAGGAACTTAAAGTAAGTTACCATTCTATGGGCATATAGTAAATGATAAGGGTTCCCCTACTCTAACTACTAGAATTACTTAAGTTGTTTAAGAGCAACCCAGTTGAGCAGCGTTTTTTAGTGGTTAAACCTAATAAGATTATATTCCTTACATAAAATACTATACCCCAAATAACATAATATCCCCAAATAAAATACTACTCAGTTGAGAAGACCCAGGTTCGCAAAGCTCAGGGAAGGGACCAGATCGCCACGCATTGGGCAGTCTGACCAGTTATCTATGTACTCTGGGTAGCAGGCGGCATTCAGATTCGCCTGCAGCAAAATCTATGACTGAGGATAGCTTTACCACAAGTTCTGAAGCCAACCACGCCGATCACCCCCTTCGTGCAGTAGATGCTACTAAACTTTACTCACTCTACCCAAGCAGTGCTTCATTGAAATCATTTCGAAGCCTGTTTCATGTCCTCCTTGCTGTGGCCATGGTATGCAAGCTCACGTCGAAACCAAGCCGGGATGGACACGGGAGTTTCTCACCAAAGGTGGCTCGGGGATGGCGATTATGAAGGGGTCATGGGGAACTGGGGTTTACACCAGGACTACTCTATGAAACTGTCACATGTCCCTTCTTGAAAAGAAAATCAACAAGAAGCCTGAAGAATTCTACGTGCACGTCCCTTATCGGCCACCCCAAAAACCTGGTCTGACTATTGAGCCCAAAACGTGAAAATGTTCTCGCGGCCTGTCCTATGACCGGCCTCGTATATGATGATGCCGATGTTGCAAATAATGATTAGGCCCATGCAGGTCTCGAAGCATTGCGAGAACACACACTGCGCCACCGCTACCTTTGACTGATATGCGAGTTTCCAAAAACAGGGTCCCCATTTTATACCCGCAGTAGACTTGCACCAAAATTGCCATTTCAAAGGCCCCCAGCAAGGAACCCCTGATTTTCGGAAACCTTCATATTGGGGATTGGAACCAGGACTGAATCCTGTCAAGCTAGGGCCCGGGGCCCTAAACCCCAACCCCAAGGCCAGCGTCCTTCGCGGGATACTACTTCACAAACATGAACTGTGTATTCCAATTCGGTACAGGAAAACAAACACTGAAAAACAATTTATAGTAGTTTCCCAAAATTAAGGTACCCCAATATGGAGCCCAATATACTATACAATAGTCCTTATTAGAGGGACCCCCAAAAAGGTACCCTAGTTTTGGGAAACTCCCTTATAATGCCCACATCAGCAAGGCATGCCGGGAACCCTTGCTCGGAGTCATTGCTACATGGTTATAAGTTGCTAGGGCTTAGGGTTTAGGATTGTATTGGGGTTATATTGGGGTTATATTAGGATTATATTGGGGTTATATGAGGGATATCTTGGGGTTGTAATAGCGATATTGGGGCTATATTGTAGGGTTTGCAGCAGCATAAACTTAGAGCACTCGCCGCCAGCCGTTTTGATCTGCGTATAAGTAATACAAGTAGTGACCAGAGCAGTCACAACCCTCATGAGAAGCACAAAGGAGTGGGGCTCAGGGCTTAGGGCGCCAATGCAAGGACCAATGATGGATTCATGACCAAAATCCGACATGATGGCAGTGGTTCCTGGTTGCGAGAAGGAGGGCAGTAGACTGCATAGAAGTTGAGAATGTGACATTTTGAACAGACCTCGTGTAGTCAAGTCGCAAACCTATAAACATCCTCCACCCGAACCACAATAAGAAACCCATGGAATTCGTTAGGAATCCACGTGTAGCCCATGCCTATGAAGGCCCCATCTCTGCGAAACGCGTATATAACAAAACATATCAAACCACCAACTCTCCCCAACCCTATTTCTTCGTGATCCTTGTAAAAACTCCTGCAATGCCTATGCAGCCCCTCCGTGCAACCCGAACATAACTTCCATGCTATCCCTATCATCCGCCGGGCCACTCGCAGCCTGCCCCAGACCATGTTGCCCTCATCCTAGGTTGCTGTTAAGGAGCTTAGATTAGGTGACTATAATAATGAGGAAACCCTTAGTGCTTACGATATACCCATTGTATGGAAGTTTAATTTAAATTCCTTAACAGCAACCCAGCATCATCCAGCCACGGCTTCTTGGTATAAGCGCGTGTGTAGCGACCTCGAAGTGGCGAGTTCGCCAAAATTGTGCGATGGAAGCAGATTTCTCCAAGACCCTCTACACCTAGTTTAGGGTTTTGGTCGGTTTAGGATTTATGTGGTATACCGAGGGTCATGCAGGGCTTCTTCCATCAAATGTATGGATGGCCTTGTGGGGCCACAGGATCGCTTGATTGAGAGCTGATGGTGGAGCCCTTCTTATAGCAGCTCAGCATTCTTGTTCGAACCCACAGAATAACACCGTAAGAATTTGCAACCGGTCACAAAAGCTCTGACATTTGATGCTCTGAAAAAGTACAGAATCGCGAGGGTCATCAGGGAATCACAACTTCACTTTTTACTGAAGTTTCTAGTATGTCGGCTGCAAAAGAAGAATGCAAACTCCTAGGGCTCCATATTCAACTCAGGAACCCCGTCACTGCTGAACCTAGCATCAATGTCCAAAGATCCCAAGCCGAGATTGTGTTGGCTGACCATTCCCCCTCAGCTTTTGGGTGGGCAGTAGACAAAGCGAGCCCAAGATTAAGGACGCTATGAAAGGATTAATGGAAGTCTGGTGGATGAAAAATGCAGCACGTCCTGACTAGAAACTTGGCCGCTGCAGCGGCAGACCTACAAACCTGATGGCCTTCTGGCAGGGGTGCTCAGCCCCAACAAAGAAATTTCTGCAGCCTAAACCCTAAACCCAATCTCGGACCTGGAAGGCTAGGGCAGCCTGTTGTTTGTACAGCCTACAACCTGACGGTCAGTTGACACGCAGAGGTGTCAAGGCCCTAAACCCTAAACGCTCATTTGTAGTTTCCATTTCATTTTCCAGTATGGGGGGAGAATATCTCTAAACCCGAAACCCTAAATAGTAGTTGCCATCGTATTTTCCATTATCTCTATATAACCCCAATATGACACCCCAAACCCTAACCCCCTCAGACGCTTGGTCTGCTGCTACGTACGGACCACACACCTACTGCCTTGAGTAAGACGTTTGGAAAAGCCTTCATATCTTTACCTATATGGGCCCCGACAGACACATCAGGTCGATGATGCTCATACTATGCCCTAAACCACAAACTTGAACTCCAAAACCCTAAACCCTTAAAAACTTCATTCTAACTCCACGCCCCAAGCCCTCAAACATTTCATTCTGACTCCAAAACCCTAAAACCCTAAACCCTTAGAAACTTCTTTCCTGAGCCCTAAAACTCCTCATACTGTGACAGAGCCGCGGCTTTTGATAGCCTCCAAGGCATCCTGTAGATGGTCTGTCCTTGGAAGGGGGTTTGGGGTTGTATAGAAATAATGGAAAATAAAATGGAAACTACTACTTGGGGTTTAGGGTGTTATATTGGGGTTATATAGGGATAATGGAAAATAAGATGGAAACTACTATTCAGGGTTTACGGTTTAGGGATATTATCCCCCCATAAAGTGGAGAATCAAATGGCAAAGAAAATGGAACATGCGATGGAAACTGGGGTTATATGGGTGTATATGACAGGGTTTGTGGTGTAGGGCTGGCGGTTTTTATCAGGACCCTTCTGGGACGGGGCTGGGTACTGCCCCCACCCAGTAAACAGTCTAAAATAGTGGTAATGTTAAGGGTTATCATCTAAAAAATTGAAGACCATAGCAGGGGTAATATTAATTATTAAGGGCTATAATATAGAACTATAATAAAGATGTATCCGCTGTTACTGGGTGGGGGCAGCATCCAAAGTCGAGGGTTTACAGTTTAGGGGTTCAGGGTTTCAGCACACGTTTCGCACTGCACGGTTAGAGTTCCAGAGTCCGGTAGTCCGCGCGGGTTTTAGAGCCCAAGGTTTGAGGAGGGTACTAAGGGTTTTAAAGTACAAGGAGATTTCATGGGGTTCATAGGTCGTTTGACAGGGGGATACAGGGGTTGTCAAGGGGTTAAGTTATGTCAGGCTTATATAGGAAAAACTGGAACACGCCCACATGGTAGTTTCCTTGATGAAATAGGGGACCCCAATATAGACTCCTAATGCTTATGATGGGGCTCCCCCCCCCCCAAAGGGACCCCTAATTTCAGGAAACCCCTCCCTTAACCCTTAATCCCTTAATCCTAAACTCTAAACCCTGAACCCTACACTGAGCCCTAAACACTGAACCCCAAGACCCCCCCCACATTATGTTCCCAGACCCCCTAAAGGATCCAAAAAATGGAAACCCCAAAATGACACCCATTACTACATTGGGGAAACTAGGGGATTTATTAGGGGGCTCCATTTTCTGGATCCTTGAGGGGGTCTGGGTTGAAATTCTAATTTTACCTGATTCTCAAGGTTGCAGGTGAACCCTCAACTAGGGTAGGTTTTGGGGGCCCTTTTACCTGATTTTTTGAGGGAGTATATAGGGATTGAAGATGATAAGCATGGACAACTTATGTTTTAACCTACCCCTCTCAATTCTGAACAGTGCGTGCCCCTCATATAAAAGCCTGGTGGCTCATTGAAGCTCATCTGCGACAAGAGCCGGCGCGGCCCCTTAGCCACCTTGGCATAAGCTGACATGCTTGGACGTCCAGGTGATATGAATAGATATATAAGTACCCCCCAGCAACGAGCTACCCTATAATTACACCCTGAGCCCGACTTTCGCCCCCTGTTAGGGCTATCCATCAAACTCCAACTAAATTTGCTTGACCAGAAGGACATGAAGCCTGACTACTTTCTGACCACTCTCCCCGATCAATGTTCCTGCTTCATGAAATATGGCGTTGACCACCCAACACCCTGTTGTTGAGGGGTATTGTCGTTGGACACCTGACCTCCACGGTAGAAACTGCTATGACAGCACAGAGCTTTACATGGTTTTCCTGATACTACAGCGCGGCTCAAAAAGCCCGCTCTCACAATAGTCCGGTCTGCCAAGGGATTTGGGCAATCCCCGTTCATTGAGCCAACACTATGCTCTTGATTGTCACATGCTGCTTGCCATGTTTTCGTCATGGCCATATTGAGGGAGTTTTCCTTTGTACCCTTGGGTTTGGGTCCCAGAACCGTGGGATATGGCCCTTAATAAGGGTATTTAGGAGTACAAACTTAAAGTTGTTGACACATACGATTTCAGCGCTCGCAACTCATAATTCATTGTGAGCGGTTTTCGGCTTTGGAGTGCTTTGAAATTTGGACGTGTTCGAGAATTGGGGGTGCCTTTCTTGGGGCCCCACATTATGAGACCATGATATATTGGGTATATAAGGAGAGGACCACACTTGTAGTTGAAAATCCCAAGTTACCCTTCCACCACCCTGAGAATGGTTATTCCCACAATGCGTCCCACAATGATATGATGGTATTATATGGAGCTTGGCCTAAAATGCTGTTCCGAAAGTGCCCCTTTAAAAGGGCTATATAGCGGCATGTAGCGACGTATGCTTTTTTTTTTTTTTTTTTT
>CAJNIZ010048181.1:1404-19081 GCA_905231905.1 Symbiodinium pilosum | reverse complement strand
TTTTTTTTTTTTTTTTTTTTTTTTTTTTTTTTTTTTTTTTTTTTTTTTTTTTTTTCGAAATGTGTATCGATATATATATATGGATACCTAAGTTTTTGCAAGGATTTCAAACCCTTATATATAAGGATATTTACATATACACGTATATTTATGATTTTTTCACCGCCGCCGCCACCACCACCATAGAAGTTTTAGTACCAAGCACAGAACTGAACCGACCCCGACCAGGATATGAATTTAGTAGCCGAAGAATCTAAGCGAACTGAAAGGATTGCATAAACGGCCGGAACGATGCGTCGCAGGTCTAAAATTTAGGATTCAGGGGGTTGTTTGGTGACTTAGGAGTTTATGGTTGAACTAAGTCAGACCACAGTCTTCTTATAGAATACTGCAACAAGAAGGAAATAACAATCTTACTCTCTATATAATGCCGCAGTCTTGTGGAAATCAAGTGTCCGCCCTCTCAAGCCCCATTCATTTCCCTACCACGCAAACTTGCTGC
Source organism: Symbiodinium pilosum (assembly GCA_905231905.1). Classification (NCBI taxonomy): domain Eukaryota; class Dinophyceae; order Suessiales; family Symbiodiniaceae; genus Symbiodinium; species Symbiodinium pilosum. Next base: position 18,579 of record CAJNIZ010048181.1, on the reverse strand, counting down.
CTGACTCAGATGGGCATGTGCCACGAATTTAAGGCACAGCAAAATATTATGAAAATGAAGGATCCTCTTTGACCATCAAGTGCTCTACGGCCCGATATGAAAAATCCGAAAGAATACACCCATCATTTTGACAAAGACTCATAAGCTGCCAACAAACGCTTTGTAAAGCTCGTGTCGGGACCCCAGAAGAATTTGATTCGATCATGCCTATTTTGGCCCATTTAGATACCTGAAACATGGCGCAAAACTTTGAGCAGCCGTGCAGCATTCTGACTTGCAGTGAAGGTGTCTTCTCTCTTCCGGTAGCGCATTGCCATCCCCGCCATGGCTCTCACTGGGACCAAAGGCCCACAATGGCTGCCACTCTACCCGCCCTCGAAAACTGTGAATGCAGCTACGGCGCGCATAGCCTAAAATGCACAGATTCCCTGCAGCAATCTCACTCAGCCCATGAAGCCGTATGGACCTGGAAATTGCCTGATGCAATGACTATTGAGTATACTGTGCACTACTTGGAGGCCCATGGGACTTAGTAACTACTTATAACTGGGCTTATAACCCTACTTATAATCCCCCTAAATGGGCTTATAGGGGTTCCCCAATTATAAGTAGGGTTATAATCCCAGTTATAAGTAGTTGCTAGGTCCCAGGGGCCTCCAGTTATAAGTAGTTACTAAGTCCCATGGGCCTCCAAGTACAGTTTGCCGCCAAGCATCTGATCCAGCTCATCATAGATGGCGTCAAACTCCTGCAGCAGATCTGGCTCTCTGTTGTGCTACGCATGGGCCGCTACATGGCAAACCTTCAGCTTGAGACCTCTCGCCCCTTAATTGCAAATGCTGCAAGCTGGGGCAGTGCAACGGCCCCTTAATTGCTATACAAGCCTGACATTCATGTAGCCTGGCAACAGACTGGCTCTCAGCCAGCACGAGGGACATGATACAGATTCATCCAATGCATGCATCGCGTAAAACTGCGTTTTCGATTGTATACATCTGCAATCTGTGGCCTCTGTAGATGGAAGCCAGAAGAAGTGCTCACAGGAAAATGGACCATCACAAGTAACTGATTGACACCTTTCATTCGACAAGTCGACGAGACGACATGGCATTCGCTACCGCTGCTTTGTAATCAGAGTCAAAGTACACTTTCAGAAAACACGACGTGTTTTGCCCATTCCAAACTAAAAGGTTTTTGGGATTATATAGGTCACAAAGGGGTTTCATAGGGATAATGGAAAAGAAAATTGAAACTACTATTTGGGGCTATGATGGTGGTACTGTCAGTGATGGTGATGATGGCTACTATGGGAATGATGGTGATGACGATAATCATGATAGTAATGCCTCTAGTCTTCATGATGGTCAGGCTAATTCAACTGATCAATCATCATTGGCTCGCGGCCTGTTTCTGCCTCTGCCCCTCCTCTGCGCGCTGTCCTCAGGTACATTCACATGAGCTACAGTCTAAACTCCTAGTATCCCGCTTAGTAAACTCTGAAATACTCCCCATTTATAATCCCCTGTATATCTTCCTTTAAAGAGTTTAGACTATGGCTCACATGAGAGTCTCTTGAGCAATAGCGCGAGTAACATCCAGGCGCAGTACATGGGGGCTTTCCCAAAAATAGGGGTATACCTTTTTGGGGGTCCCCATACTAAGGATTACAGTATTTTGGGGTCTATATTGGGGCCCCCCTAGTTGGGAAAACTATCACACGTGGGGAATGCAGGGCCCCAAATACTTCCAATAGTTTTGGGGTATATCATGCGTCTCGTCAAGAAACGTAAAGCTTACAAAGGAATAGCATGAATTCTTATTCAGACTTGTGTACTGGAGAATGCAGGCAGAAGCCCTGCTTCACAACTCCCAGAAATGGCTGGCGACTTCAAAGGGCGAGAAACTGCGCGGGACATCTGCACCACTTAGAACCCCCAGCAGAGTGCAATTCCTAAGGATTCCGAGGGTATGAAGTGTATAATAGGGTAGTGCAAGATTTCTTCCATCAACTGAAGCTACACGGCTTCATTCAATATTTGCGCAGCTGAAGCAGAGAAGCAAAATGCCAGCCACTCCAGCCCAGTATACTGCTGCATGAGTTTCAGGTTTAGATTATGAGGGTTCCAGGCCCCCCGCGCTCAAGCTTTCGCAAGTCGTCGCTGTTCTTTGCTATGTCGACATCATGCGCAGCACTTTTGACCTGGGTGTGGAAAGAATGCGGATTCAGGGCCGCGACAGTCAACCTGCTTAGCATGGCCCTTAGCAAGAGCCGTATATGAGCTATAGTCTAAACTCCTAGTAACCCTGTATAATGCCCCAGACAAAGCCCCTTTTACGGAGTTTAGACTCGTGCTCAGATATGGAGTGACGCAAGCGCGCAACTACAGTCCAGACAGCTGTTTAACGGATAAGACGGATACAGCAAGGAAACGCATAGAACATTATCGAACAACGCAGAAATCTGTACAGACCATCAAGTGGTCCCTACATACTCCCTTATGACAGACATTGTAGCTTTCATGTTTACACTTCCCTGAGCCCTAGGCCCTAAATCCTGAACTATAAACTGCCCTCAAGCCTTCACCCTAAACTGGACTGACTCCTAAACCCTCGATCCCTAAACCTTGAACTCTAAACCCTACACCCTAAACCCAGATCTATGGGCTAGGCAGTGAGGCTATTGACTTCGTCGCGGATCTTGTTGATGTCGCGCTTGGACCTTGCGGTTTAGGGTTTATGGCCTGATGCAACAAGCCAAGCTCAATATGAGCTAACAATTTGGTTAATATCACCCTGACCCCCAAAACTAAGACCCTATAATCGGTATCATATGAAGCAACTAATATTCTTATGTAGGGGGCTCGGGTTGCTAAAGCCATTTTTTGCAATATGCTGTCATCTCATGAAAGCCAGACACAGCAACATCTTGGCTAACTGGTCTGTAGTCAAGTTTCTCTAAAGGCAGGTCTGATAAGAAGTATTCTGATTCGACCTGGAGTACTTGATCCTCTTTCCAAACCCATCTGTGAACGCTGAAGACATATCGTTAATTAATCGCTGGCTGGTCCATCAGCTTTATGTATGTTGCCCTCCACATTGGGATTTCCATAAACAGGGCACCCAATACTGAGCCGAAGGTACGATCATCCTGAATGTGACGACCGCAAATAAAGGGATGACTAGTTTTCCGAAGCCTGAGATCTCCACAGGCCACTATAGAAAACGAACTCCCATTTCACTTTCAATTTCCTTTACAGTTGATTCTCCATTATTGGGGGGATTCTCCCTAAACCCTATACAATTCCCATGTAACCCCCACATAACCCATACATAACCCGATAAAGCTCTATACTATCCCACAAATTCTCAGTCTGATGGCTCTCCACTGGCACCCTGCAGGGCCGCCATTCGAAGGTCTAAGGCGTTCAGCTGCTTCCCACTCTCCTGCATGGAGGGTTTAGGGTTTCTTGGGGCCAGGGGAACTCAAAGCGGAAAAGAAACGCAAACTGACGTAGCACTGAAAAATTAGGTTTCACGGCCAGGGCTCAGTAAGTAGGTTAACGATTGGGGAAAATGGGGTCATCATACAGCTTATAGGGAACAATAAGATACTCACCAAAGCCCCCCTGAACTTCCAAGCGTGAGTAGGAGTTTGACGAACCTGTCTGCAACGAAAATGTGTACCTTCGATTGAAAGGTGGTATATGGCAATGGACCATAAACCCTTAACCGGGTTTGAGGTCCAAAGTTCAGAGATGAGGGGTTCTCAAGCGGTTGTAGGCATGGGGTCCGGATTTCCTGATGTTGCGAAGCTGAACCCTAAATCCGAAACCCTATGGGGTTTTGTCCTCCTCCAGTTAGTAGAACTCAGAAATTGTAACGTATTGCAATGTGCCCAAACCATCCCTTCGAAGTCCATCAAATGTAGGGGCTTTAAATCGGGGTTATATAGAGTTTTGGTTTTAAGGGCCTAAACAAATACCAGCAACGAAGAACCCAATAGATAAGATAATGGAACATAAAATGGACGTGGTGGTTTAAGGAAATGATCCTGAAATATGTCAAGTCTTATGCGAGGTACCCTATACCCTATGCCCTAAACCCTACCCTATACCACAAGTACAAGAAGACTCAGGGAGCATAGAGGCTGGGGTTAGGATCCCGAAGGCGAAGGGTGCCATGGATGCAGTTGGGCACATGTTTTTTTGGGATTTAAGGCTTAGGGTTTAGGTTCTGTGCTTTTGGTCTAGGATTTAGGGTTTAGGGTTTGGGGTTCAGTTTGGGGCTTTCAAAACCCGAATAAATCCTACACTAACTCTAACTCCAAGCTCCAAAGCAAAAAGGTCCTTTGTCATTGTCTGGTGATGCCGCTCCATGCTGTCCATGCGATCGTGCGCAGACTTCTGGAGGTCCTCGCCCTGTGCACGTGCGGGTGTCAAGATTGAAGATATGCTCAAGGGATTGTTTGGGGTTAGGGGGCTAAGGTTTAGGAATTGAGGCATAATAATTTTCATGAATTATGAAAATGGGGCATCTTTCCAAAGTCATACATTGGGGCACGAAAGGGAGTTATTGTGCAACGTTGAGGTTTCCAAGAGTGAGGGCCCCTTTCACGGGTCTCTCAAATGAGGGTTGTAGTATGTTGGGGTCTATGTATTCATATCTCTATATAGTTGTTCTCCCCATTATATGGAAACCCGACCTGACTTGAAAAAGCATCCACGTGCGGCCTAAATCAGCGAAACCGGATTTGGGGGAAGGATGTACAACAGTGCAAAGCCCATCCAGAAAGAGCACGTAGAATTTTCCGGCAAGTCAGTACTACTTTTTAGACGTACGTACATACATACATACATACATGCATACATACATACATACATACGTACGTACGTACGTACATACATACATACATACATGTGGGTGATAGAGAAAGAGATAGTGAGATGGATATGCTATACGTATGCGTATATATGTATACGTCGTTCACGTGTTCATGCTCTTACCACCCCAAACCCCACTTGGAGGGTCAGGGGTCAGGGGGACTTAGTAAGTAGGTTAATAAGGCCTATACGCAATCTAGTTGTCCCCATTATTCACCCACTTACTAAGCCCCCCCTGACCCCACAAGTACATCGGCTGGCCTGCTTCTTCATGGAGGACTCCAGCCGGCCCAGCCGGGTCTCGAGCTCATCGCGCTGACCGTTGATCTGCCGGGCACTTTGTTTAGGGTTGAGGGGTTTAAGGTTGCAGGGTTAGGGTTGCAACTGGGGATGCTTGTATAGGGATAGTTTAGGGATAGACAAGGATATATTAGGGGTTGTATAGGGATATTGTAGCGGTTATAGAGGGACAGTATATAAGGGTTAGATAGAGATATTATGGGGGCTATATGAAATAAGATGAAAACATACAGGGCGCCAGGGAAATACATTGGAGAACCACATGAAGATAACATGGAAAATGGAATGAACACTGTACTTAAAATGGGGCCTTGAAATGTCAGAGACACAGTGCTAAGGCTTTAGGGTTTAGGGTCTAGGCCTACGTGAATCCTGCAAGACATGACAAAGTACTTGGCCAAATGAAGAAAGGGATACACTCCCCCAAACTAACATGGAAACCCATATAGCCCCTACTTTAAAGGGACTGTAGTCTTTATGGGGCCCTTTTTGGGTTTCCATGTTAGTTTGGGGGAGTGATAGCTTCTGCATGGCATGGTCCATCCCGTTATCTTCTGCACACAGGCCTCCCGTTTACATGAGCCATTGTCTAAACTCCTAGTATCCCCCTTAATAACCATTATAGTAGTACCGTATATAGTCACCTATATAACCCCCTTTAAGGAGTTTAGACTATAGCACACATGACTATTGCTGATAATTCCTTTGAAGCCCGGGTCCCTAGGGGTGCCCTGCGCCTTGCCTGGCAGCCGCTTGGCAATATTACCCCAATCTAACCCCTTTATATACCCCTACATAATCCCTATAGTTCCATATTCTTTTCCATTACCCCAAAATAACCCCTATATATACCCTTATATGATCCTAATAGTTTTCATTTTGTTTTGCATCATCCCAATACAACCCCAATCTACTTTGCGCCGGTCTCAAGGCTTTTGTCCAGGTGGTTGCTAAAGGTCCTCTTTGGGTGGTTCGGAATTCTGCCAATCTCCTATATGAACCCTAAAACCTAAACCAAACCAAGGACACCAGCAAAACACCAAGTTTCGGAAGCTCCTGCTGTAAGCATCCAACTAACAGGGCGAACCTTAAGCAAGGAAAGCAGAAGATGCAATCAACTGTCAGTCACCACGGTAAGCCCTCAACCTCATAAGTAATGCCTTGTTGGGGTAGGATTAAGAAGCTGCAGCTATCTTTTTGTTTTGTATTGGCTTTTTGCAATAAACAATATTTGAACCGTCTTCAACAACGGTCGACATTTCAAACAACTCCGGTCGTAATCCCCACTGTACCCCTCACTACAGATTACGGCAACGAGCACCGAACCCAGAAACAAACATCCGAAAATCCCCATGTGGATCGGTGGATCTCACTAAATCGGCCACCTCTACACCCTAAACTGTTTGAACTGCAAATCCTCGACCCTAAGCCCTCAACCCTACAAGCCCAAATTTATCCCCATTAATCCAAAACAAAACGACCCAAACATAGTTCCCTATATAACCCCAATTTAACCAAATATGCTATGTAGTAGTTTCCATTGGATTTTCCATCTGATTCTCCATGTGATTCTCCAATATTCCTATATTACCCCATTGTAACATAATACAGCCCTAAACCCTAAACCCCAGGCCTGACCCTGAATGAGGCTGTGAGTTTCTGCATGGCGACCCAAGGTTGCCTGGCAACCACGGCTTTATGATATCGGTGTTTTGAGGTTTAGGTTGGGTACTGCCCCCCTCAGTAACAGTTGGATTATGAATATAATAGGGTTATATATAGCCCTTAATAGGACCCCTAATATAGACTGTTACTGGGTGGGGGCAGTACCCAAGGTTTAGAATAAGGAATGAGGGCTTGAGGTTTAGGATTAAGGGTTTAGGGCTTGGGGCTTAGGATTTTATTCTTATTTTTGCTTAGGATTTAGGGCGTGAGGTTTAGGACTCGGAATTGGGGTCTGGGGCTTAAGGTTTTTAGTTGAGGGTTTTGAAACTAAGGGTGGAGGGGTTGAGGTTGAGGTTAGGGTTTGCGACTGAGGTCTTAGCGGTTCGCACTCAGGGTTGAGGGCTTAGGAGTTCATATTGAGGAATGATGGTACTAACAGCATTGACTTAGGCTAGGCCCCCGCCCACTAGTGGTGACCACAAAGGATACTTGTAAGCATATTGGAGTCGCCATATATTCCATTATGCTACAACGGCTGGGGGGGGCTAACACAAGTACTAACGGCAACACTACTAAGAATTGTCGGAATAAGCATAACCAGAAAGTTTATAGCTGTAATAACTGGGGATAAGCCTGTAAGTAGTAACAATAGTAAGAAGACCGGTGGAACTCCTATTTCCGAAAACCACAGAAGCTGCAATGACGGCAGAAAGTCGAAGAACGGAGTGATATAAGACGTGTAAAAGCAGTAAGAATGTTACTATTGACAGTGTAGTGCAACAGTGTCCATTATTTGGACAGCTTATGAATGGATAAGTTCAAACCAACAGAACTGTGGGCGAGCCCTGCGAGCCTCTTCTGTGAGCTGGTCTAGGGTGTAAGGCTTATCCCAGAAAATAATACGATGGATAAGAGCGTCCGTATGGACATCTGACAGAGACCTTTATCGGCAGGTTCCCTGACCTTTTCGTAAGCCCCAGGTCCATCAGGGTACTTCAGCCATGGAACCCTAAATCCCGAAATGCTTGACCCGAGGTCGACCCTGAATCGTACACCCAAAAACCAAACCCTCGGCCAAGTCCTGAGACAACCCCTAGACCCGCGTGGCATGGTGGACCTCCTAAGCCAAGTCTCAAGAAAAGGCCCAGACCTCAAATCCACAATCCACAATGCAAGTCCTAAGCCAACTCCCTGGCAAAATCCTAAACATCAGATCCACAATAATACAATTCCTAGGCCAACTCCCTTGACAAGGCTTAAAAGTCCAATCCCCTTTATTTCAAACTCCAAGCAATCTGTAGCATGACAACCCTTTACCCTAAACCTCTCTGCCTAAACCTTGCTGCTGACTCTTGAGGTCTATCCGGAACCTCCTACTTAGCTCCTTTTCTAATTGTATATTATAGCTAAGAGACCATAAGAAACCCCAAAAGGAGACCATAGGAGCCCTTGGATGTAGGCCCCAAGCCCTATTTATCCAGAAGCCCTGCATATGTCTATATCAGCGCTATATTTCCGTACTACAAATTTCTGTAAAACCCTATATACTTATCCCTAAACCCCCCTGCGATTTGCCCCTGCCTCGAGTTCCCGTCTATGCTGTGCGCCCTCATCCACTTGGCACGATATCGCTGTAGTCTTCTCATCTGTCTGGCCTTCAGGATGCTTGCTTAGGGTTTGAATTTGGGTTTAAGGTCCCCCTAGCCCTTCAAAGCACTATGGGTTTACGATATTTGCTTCAAGGCCTCTTGGAGGGCCTAGAGTTTCTGCATAGAAAGTGCCCCGCCGCCGCGCAGTATGTAGAGTGGTGGAACTTGACCGCACTTTGCGGGGGTGATGGGGGACCCGAATTTCTGGTGAGAGCATGTATGTAGATACAGGAGAAGGAACAAGGACGGGACTAAATACTTAACTCTGCAGTGAGCAGAAGATGTACAAGGGTTTCCAAAATTTAGGGGTCCTTTGGTTGGGCTCCTATCTAATAGAGTATACTACATTGGGAACAAATAATGACCCATGATGCCCAAAACATGATGTTCTGAAAGTCCCAGTTCTGATCCAGCATAGAGGCTTCTGCGGGGAATCCCCTTTACAGACTTTTGGAACTTAGGGTTTAGTAATCTATTTCTTCAGCCCAAGCCACGCTGGACGTCGCTGGTCTTGGCCGCTACCTGGCATACTAGACTAGGAGATAGAAGGAGCCGTGAAGGTCACTGACATCGATTCTCTTGCAGCGTTTGCGACAGTCAAAGACTCGCCTGGCATATTACCAAACACAGCGCTATCCATACATTATTTAATACCTACAAAATAGAGGATGCAGGTTGTGACCCGCAGGTTTCTACTTGAGCGTTTTCCACCGTAGGAATGACTTCGCGCGAAGGTGATGCTTCATGATCTCTCAAGGACTTATAGCTTGTACCCTAAACCCTAAAACCGCTGTATGCCGTGGCTTACGGAACCTAACGCAAGGGTAAAAACCTGAAGGGTACAAGGGCCAACTTCCTGACTCCAAATTCCACCTTCAAGGGGGTCTATGTAGGAGATCCCTGTCTTATCCCTATCTGACCCGATTAGTATTCCTGTATATACTACCTAAAGCCCTTTTTGCATCTCGTCTCGTTGATGCCAGACACTAAACCCTAAAACCCTAAGGCCCTAAATCCTAAACTGAAACAGTCCCCATGGGCATCCTTTCAAGTTCGCAGCTGGTGCCCTCTCGTCCATCGACACCATCTCGGAACGCAGCCGGGCTAGCTCCTGTTTGGCAAGTCCGTCGGATCGGACTAGTTTGGCGTGTTATACAAGGGCCTAAGTAATGAATTCTCATTAGCATCTTGCAGTGTATTTGAGGTACGCTATGCAAAATGCTGCGAGGAGTCTAGAACGATATGCTTGGTAATTATCCCCATGAAGCCATAAATCTCTGTATCAACCCATTGCCCACTCAACTTTCCACGATTTTCCATTGTTGGGGTAACATCCCTGTATACCCCTATAATACACTTATATAACCCTATGTTGGCTACAGAACCAAAGCCCTATGTAAACCCTAAACCGACGGTAAGCTGGAGGAACTTCACAGGCCTAGCAAGTTACGGAGTCGCGCCTCGTCCACCCTGCGGCGCCTGCTGTCAACCTGACAGTTAGCAGCTGAGGGTTTAGGGGCCTCATATATAGCCGTGATAGAGCTGAAAGGGGTGTATAATACAACCCCAAAATGGAAAATCAAATGGACACCGAAATAGAAACGGCGGTATCCCAAGCCTGAAACTTGTCAAATACATTGCGGACAAGGAGTCAGTTACTGGAAGGACGAGACAGCATACCAGGAGCTTGCGCAAGAAATAGTTGAAACAGCTAGTAATGTGCATCAACGGGTAGCAGAAACAGTAGGCGATTTGAGCCATTTTCTAAACTCCACGTGTGTCCCTTGATAACCCCAATAATACTCCCGCACATATTCCCCCGTATACCCCCCCTAAGGCATTTAGACTACAGCTCATTTTGAGGTTTATTCGACCTACCCTGTACCATAGTCTTCCAGAATATAGAAAAACAACATCTGCAATTGTTTATGCTTCTACACTGACGGTTTGGCAGTGACAAAGCGGGCGGTACAAAATGCAGACTCTGAATATCAAGATCAGAGAAACTAGCCAAGATCAGGCCATGGAAGCTGAAAAGATACAGAAGGAACCAGAAGGCATGTTATAGTGGTCAGATAGGGAACCTAAACTAAACCTTAATATACGGCCCAAAAATGGAGAACGAATTGGAAAAGACATTGAAACTGGGCTCATTTCGGGTTTTATATGGACATATTACTACTTGAAGGCTCAGGGAGCCGTCGTAAGTAGGTTATTAACCCCTGTAAGCCACGTGATGCCCCCCAGCTATCCCCATTATTAATCTACTTACTGAGTCCCCTCAGCCCTCCGAGCAGATAGCTGTCAACTATTTCGGAACCCTGCGCTCCCAGACGCTTTCTAATGTTTTCCTGGGGCTTTCCTTGAAGGCCCCTCACCCAGTGAAACAAAAACTTATTGCGCTTGTTAGTAGGGAAGAAGGGGACATATTACTTTAGGATCGTATTCTCTTATGATCTACTAAGCCAAGCACCAGTAAGAATACTGTTATCATAATCTCAGGAAAGCAAAGAGAAGCCTCGAAACGCAAGGAGGAAGCCATGTCTCTCACCTCGGGCAGCGTGGAACGTCAAGCGCGCTGATTCCGTCAGATCTCAGGCTGCCCCATACTTAGGAACGAGTCATCATATAGTTCTCCTGAAGTAGATAGAATATGGGGTATATGGGGATCTTATCGTAATATGGGCAAAGCAGTATTCTATCTACATAAGGGGGGCTATCGCCAGTCATAGTACCATCGAATGTGGTACTACTAAAATAGCTGGGAGTTCTTGTTGCTGCAAAACTGGTACTTGGAGGGTCAGGCGGACTTAGTAAGTGGGTTAATAAGAGGGATAACTAGGGTTACTATATGGGTCAAAGGGGTTATTAACCTACTTACTAAGTCCCCTGACCCTCCAAGTAATCACCAGCGTCTCCCAAGCTCAGTCAAATCACTGTCCTGATGGAAGCGTCAATGTCATCATTCCTGGGCCAAGGGCGGCGATTGCAGACAGAACTTGCTAGCTGCTAACCTAACCCACTTGCGTAGCCATTGGGGTAAAATTAGGGTATCTTGGCATAACGGAACATAAAACGAAAGCTGCTATTAAGGGTTCAGGGTTTGGGGTTTAGGGCCATAATGCTTCGCTCGATTCCTGTGGGTCAGACTATGACGAGAAATGAGCATTCACAAGAGACTGCTTCACAAGGAGCCGCTTGAAACATCTTGAGACATGATCTTCGCGGGGACGATTCAACCAACAAGTGTGAGAAACGCAGGCAGCAGCGGAGGAATCTCCCACACATGTGCATTGCAGGCATGCGTCATAAAGCTAATGCTTCTTGCAAGTTGACAATGCTGCCGAAGCTCATGTCATTCCAGCTCACTATGTCGGTCTTCGCGTCGAGCTTTACCTGCAAGGGAAAGTTTCAGCAAGGCATCATCCAGCCTTGTCTGTGTTTAAATTAAAGGAGTCTGTAATGCCACCTCTCGACGTCTGGCTGCAGTTTACGCACGCACAAAATCCGTAGTAACATGGCCGATGCCTAGCAGACTTGCTTGCAGCTCTGCACATCTCACGTGGTTGCTGATACCCTATGTAACGGGCGCGAAAACTCTACGCTGACTCCGTTCTGACATGAAGATTGGGTACCCTAAGCCCTAACTTTAAATGCTGAACCCCTAAACTACAAAACCCTGTAACCTAAACCCCTAAATCCTAAACCCCTTTCCCTAAACCTTAAACCCCTAATCCCTGAATCCAGGCAGTGACCGTCCTCACACCGGCTGGGCAATCTGCTCTGGATCTTTTGTTGAAACTATTATATACCGTAGGTCAATTCCCCCTACCATAGTAGTAGCTCCTCAATATGGAGTTACTAGGGCCTTAATGTACCTACAGTAGTCCCGTGTGATACCCATTACTGGGTGGGGGATTGGCCCACTATATACACTACTTGGTAACCTTAAGGCTTAATCCCCCTAAAAGGCCTAAGGGTCCATATGAGGGGCCGATACTTCTAACCATAAGCCCCTCAAAATTGTTATTCGGGGGCCCAGACTGCTAAACTTAAACTGGACGGACCTGCATCTGCTGGTTCACTTCGTTGATGTCAATGCCAATCTGCTGGCACCGCTCATGTGCCTGCAACTTACTGGGGGCTAGTAGGTAATAAGGGTATAGGCGGTATGGGTAAGTATATGAACATATATATATATATATGTATGTGTATATATATATGTAGTTAGGGTCTAGGGTCAGTAGGGAATAAGGGAATATCAGTAAGGCAAGGAGCACCTAGGAAAGTGTGCTAATGTTGGGCATCGTTAACATGTCTTCTTCACAATTTATGTCTACATGTTTTCTCCCAAGTTTGATAGCCAAGTCCTTAGTCCAAGCACTCACAAGAAACAGCGAGCTATGAGAACCCTAGCCCTAAGGCTCTAAGGACTCACATTTTGAGGCTTTGGGGCCCAAAGGCCATATTACATCAGGCTTTTGGGCTATTTTGAGCCTACCCAGTCACCAAGGGCCTCAATTTTTCTGCACGTCAGCTCCTCCGTTGCCACGCGCGATGGTTGAGTGGAGGGCGCCGTTTAGTCGTCACAAAGATCCACCACAAGGAGCGTAGGTCCTTTAATAGCACAGGCACTGAACTTTCCTAAGCCCTTAGCCCACGCCTCCTGCAGGCTCTGCGAGACATCTTCCATCCAGGCATCGTGTGCCTTCAGCGCCTGCAGTTGGACTGAACGAAAGCTGGGCGTGTATCACCAAATGTGGTCGCTGCTGGCACTGTGGGGCATTATATTCATGGCCTTATTTCCTGGCACGCAGCAGAGTACATGTAATACGCAGCCGTGGATATTGGGAAGCTGAATATCGGTCAAGGTTGGGGTGAAAGTGTCAGGGTATCAGCAGGGCATGATGATGGTGTCTTCATGTAAACTGGTCTTGACCCCGTTGGAAAACAGTTAGGGTATTAAGCTTGGTCGGGCGCCCGATAGCAGCAGAATCATATCATCAGCAAAGCTCCTGTTTAATTGCTATATCTTAACAGGGTCCACACCACCTGTCAGACAGCTTCAAGACACCCCGACTTCTGCAACCACTCCTCCTGCATGTCTCCCATGTCTAAGCGCATAGTCGAGATCTCGGCCGTAACCGTGGCCTGGCGGCAGTTTGATAACAGTCTGTCCCCCCATTCTAGATTCTAGAAAGCACCTCTTCAGGAATTCCAACGCACATCCTGACAGCCCGTACAAGCAGGGCGTGTCGCAGCACACGCTAATCACTGCGAGATAAGTCCCTGCGTAGACGTGGAGCAGCCTGGTCTTGTTGCAAATTCGATCTTGAAAATGGGAGAACTGGAGCCTAGAAGGAGCTGATCAAAAGCACGAACCTGCAATTTTGGAAGCTTGGGGGTTGAATGTCGGGACCTTTGGGGTCGTAGCGGCGAGGAGGGTGACATTAAACCGTCGCCAAAGATCCACAGGACCGGCGCAAGAATCATTTGCAGGAGTGCCTGGCGTGAACTTCCCCCTTGAACATCGCACGTGGCCTCCACTCGCTGGCGCGAGGTGATGATGGAGTGGGTGGAGTCAACCTTACTTCCACAGCCCAAATCGAAACATGCTGGCTCCAGAGCCTATATAGGGGTTATATAAGGGTTTCTTTTGGGATAATGGAAAAGAAAAATGGAAACTACTACTTAGGGTTTAGCGTTTAGGTCCACAGATTATTCGGAAAGGTAGCTCTCGCACGCATCTCATCAAGGTCAACATTCACGGCGTCCATTGCAGCTGTAAAATCCTGAGGCACCATGCCGGAAGTGCAAGACTACGTGCATGTTTTGTGGACATATGAGTAGTGTTTTTTTGGTGGTTGAACCTAGTAAGATTATATTCCTTATAGGAAATACTATACCCCAAAAGGAGCATGTAATCTTACTCTATATTGGGTACCATAGTATCCCCAAATTAAATACTACTCATATGGCCCTCGGCAGCGTCAAGGCTCACGCACGTCTAGCTGAGTCTTTCCTGGCCATTGGTTGTTGGCCCTTCTTCTTAGCACCACGCAGAAAAATGCCTTCAAAGCGCAAGCCCAGTGTTTTTAGGGGATATATGGGGTATATGAGGTTAATATTGGGTTCAGGGCTTAGGGTTTCCCAAAATAAGGGTGTTTTTGAGGTCCCAATAGTAAGGATTATAGTATTTGGGGGTCTATATTGGGGTCCACCGTGCCATGTTATAGGATCATGTTTCGCGTGATGTCTGTCCTCCATGTCTCTCTCGCAGGCCAGAACTATTCGCTTTACGTGGTCAGTGTCTTGCTTGGCGCCATTCAGCAAGTCCTGGCGCAGCTAGCTGCCACATGCAAGTTGAGCAAGAATCTCTGCATCTCTCTCGCGACATTCAGATGCTGAACGAGTTAATGGTAACTTCCCAACATAAGGGGAGCCAGATATAGACCCCCAAATACTATAAACCTTACTGTTGGGACCTGAAAAAAAACCGTATTTTGGGAAACCCTAAACCCAACATAAACCTTATATACCCCCATATATCCACCTATAAACCCCTTTAACGGTACCCCCCCCAATTTGCCGGTGTAGAACAAATCCTGCGCGTCACTAAAGCTACTGTCATGTGTCCTTCAGCTCACCCACGTCATATCTCACAGCCTCGGCGTGGGATGTTGCCCAAACATGCCCAAATTATGGTCCCTATTTAGGGTTTAGGGTCTAGGGTTTAGGCTTTTGGGTTCAGGATTTAGGCTATATTAGAGGCCGCAGTTGGGAGGGACCCTCAAAACGGACCGTCATGTTCATAACCTACCATATGCAGATCTACCCCGTGCTCCTCACATGTCTTTCGGCACCGAACAGCACAAGACTGAAATTGCAATCAAATAACCTAGACCCGCCACCTATCCTCTATTAAGGGTACTAGGAGGGTCCTGGCACCTAAATCCCTATTCATATCCTCTCATGTTCCATTTCATGATCCTTTTTCTTTTCCATTTGTTTCTCCATCATCGAGCCCTGTAACCCCAACTAAAGGTACCAGGAGGGATCGTGCATTTTTCCTACATGACCTCAAGTAAGGGTGCAAGGAGAGAAGTTTTGGAAGGAAAGGCTTAGCAGTCTGTGTTGAAGTGAGGCAAGAAACACTGCGAAGGGGGTTGCCTTAGGGGTTAGGAGCTTTGGCCACTACATTTCAAGAAAAAAAAACGTTCAGGAGTGCCATGGCTGATAAGCCAGAGAGCAGTGAGGCAACATGACTCGAATGGCCTTTGGTTAGCAAACAATACTTCCGATGTGGGCTGAACGCGCCACCAGTCTTCCCAGTTAGATTCACGTCATATGCTTTCGAGTCTTGGGGCTGCCAAATTGTTATCCCCTCTGGTGTCGCTTTGAGGCTATGGGGCCTGATGTTTGAGGATGCACAATGCTTTAGAAACTTCAGACCACCCTCGATTCCCAAACTCAGCTAAAATCCTCCAACAGACCGGCATGTGACCCCAGAGCATCCCAAGCCTCTCTGCCTGCTGCATGGCAAAGAGACAGCGGTGAAACTGTTAGCTGAACCAGAAATTAAACAATGCTTCTGCAGCTAATTAGTTAGTTGGCTCACTACCTTTGCACCTGTAATCCCGCATTAAATGAGCCCATGGAATGCTCCCTCACCCAAAAAGATACCTGGAAATATCCCAGAAGCATAAAGCAATCAGTACCCTCGTGCCACGATGTCTATAAGCCCTTGTAGAAATGTGGTTGCTCCCTACGCACGTATGTGTATATACATATATATATATTGTGTATATATATATACACACATGTATATATCACGCCATATATATATACATATATATATATGTATATCATATGATATCATATGACAACACATGTATGTATGTTGTGGTGATCCATACCCTCCTTTTAGACCCCAGTTAAACCAAACTTCAACCCAAGTTCCTGGCATCAAGATCACGCGCAAGGTTCTCCCCGCCGGGAACCTCCTCTCCTCCCGGCCTGGTGACTTTGAGGGCTCTTCCTGAACTGTGGAACGCACAGCCTAGATAATTTGAATAGGATCTTGCAGAATGTTTTCCCTGTATAAGCTCAAATTACACCTATATAACACCAATGAAACCCCTACAAAACCCTATAATGGTCAGTTCTGTTCTGAGTAGGACTGGCACAACAGCTGGCAGGCCTGCGCGAGCCCAGAAAGGCCACCTTCTTGTCCACGTCTTGTGTGAGGGTCTGCCAGGCGAACCCTTTTAGGGTTTAGGGTTGAGTGTTTGGTTTAGGGTTAAGAAACCCCCTCCCCTTAATAGGGATTATAGTAGGGATCCTAACGTTTAAGCCCTTAAAGGGAGGAGGTTTATTAAACATGGGTCTACATTACCAACTGCTTGAAGGTTCGGAGGGACTTGACAAGTACAAAAACCCATAATCTCTAGACGCCACCCACTATCAAGCTGCGAACTAAGCAGCAGCACAAGAACTGGCCATGCTCGAACAAATGCGGAGCTTGTAGCGCGGCCGTATGAACTTTAGGCGGCATCTCTTCTGGGGCTGAGAGGTTCGCCAGGATTCTAGGCCTAGCTGCCGAGCTCCTTAGCTCAGAAAAAGGTGAACCTTTGCATTATAATAACAGTGTTAATATAGGGAGGGCTCTCCAGCGCGCACTC
>CAJNIZ010048180.1:4119-14348 GCA_905231905.1 Symbiodinium pilosum | reverse complement strand
CATAGTATCCCCAAACAAAATACTAGTCATATGGAAATTGTTATGAGGGTTATCATGGGTCTATATGGGGGATCTGATTTTCAGATCCTCGCAGGGGTCTGGGCTACCCTCAAACAAGAGAGATGTCAATTACAGCTCCCCTTGCGCACCCCCGGGCAGTAGGATTCGCGCAGGGCAGAGGCCGAAATACAAGGAAGTATCCTTTTGAGGTCTGGTTGGCTGTACGCTGTACCAGACTTATACAATAACACCTAGGGCCATCAAACCAGAAAAATGTTGAACCGCTACCCTACATAATCCCTTAAAACTCCTACGTAAACCCAGTTTCCGTTTCTGCTGCATGTTCTTTTGCGCTTGGTTCTCCAGTTCCCCTAAGGCCCAAACCGCAATACCTTAGTCCATGACACCCTATGTGCGGTCTAAACCCCTCATCCCATATAGGCTGGATGATATGAGCTCCTGAAAATTGCAGGGGACGCCTCGTTTTGTGAGGAGCTCCCACCCTGACACGCATAATTACGTGTCGCTAGGTAGGTATGTCACTTAGGGCTTCGGATGTAGCATTTTAGATTTCCAAAGTGGTGAGGCGTGAGGGATGTTGCCCGATCTGGGACTTTGGGGCTCCCAGGCTACGGCTAGGTAGGTGTATTACGAGACGCTGGCGCTATTATTGATACTAGTAGTAACAAGACAATACAGCATGTTGCCTGGTTATAGCATGGGCTTCCCCCACCTCATGCAACACCGAAATTTCAGAGGAAGAAAGTGAACTCAAGACAGAATGCAGCCCTAAAAAATCAGAAGGCTTAGATGCAAGGTGTACTTAGTTGCACTTCCTTTGAGGGTCGTTACGGTTCATTCTACGGATTGGGTCTCTTTTCATTGGTTCATGATGAGCATGGTGGGGCGCACTTATAGTTGAAGAGCTGGGATTAAACCCTATAGCCCTAAACCCGAAACTGGAACCCTAAACACGCAAAACCCGTAGTCAGACATACCCTGAATCGTAATCTGCAAACCCCAAAACCCCAAAGCCAAGTGACCCTACACTGACCCTAAACCCTAAACCCTAAACCTACACCCCCAATTCCCAAACCCATAGAGACCCTCTCTGAGCCCGGTGACTTTTGCTTTCTTGCTTCTACCTTTCGCTCTACGATTCTCCATGCGCTTCTCCTTCAAGTGCTCGGCCACCGACTTGAGGATACCTTGAAATCGCCCTAAGGGTCTAAGGACCCTTAACGGGGTTCTGGGGGGATATGTAGGGATATATGGGGTCTATATAGGGATATTTTAGGGCTCAAACACAATGATATCAATGGTATTTGGGCCTAGAACCCTATTATTTAGGTCCTTGGACCCTTAGAATAGGATCGAGGGGTTCAGGGTCTGCTGTAGGGTTCAGGATGCAGGACTTAGGGCTTAGGATTTCACATATTTAGGGTTTAAAGTTTAGCCTAAGGGTTGTCCCGGCAAAACCGCTATGGGGTCCCATCACCTGAAAGGAGCGTTGAAGCATTGAATTAAGGTCAAGGCCCAAAACCTGAACATCAAGGGTTGCAGGGTTGTACCCATGGGGTTTTTTCCTTGTGAGGAATGTCCTGGAAATGCAGGACCCGTACTGGGCTATATTCGGGTAAGCCAGATTGGGAAACCAGTTCAGGAGTACAATGCAACCCCTGAACCCGCCTGAACCCCGACACCCTGCTTCAAAGCTGAGAATCTTCCCTCTGCGGTCCAATCTATCTGCTGCAGCTGCCCTGGATGTTGCAGCAGGTCCGTACGCACTTGCTGCTTCCTTGGATACAAGAAGCACAGGTTTCAGGGCAGAAATACATGTACAAATATGAAAGCATGGTGAGGGCCAGCGTTCCCAGGTTTGGAAATCCCCTTTGCTGAGCTTGCGTTTGGTGAACAACATCGTGGAACAGCTACCCCAAAATGTGGCCGGGCAGGCCACTGGAAATTGGGCAACGTTGCACAAAATTCAGGAAAATGGAAGTCTTGTTCATACTTTGCAATTCTGGAAAGATAATTTCGCCTCTGTTTTCCCTCATAGACCACAGGCACCGTAAACAAATTCCCCAAGGGACCTCCAGCTCAACCCCCCATATCCTAAAACCCCAAACCCTAAATCCTAAACCCTAAACTTCCTAGACCCTATATAATCCCTCAACCCTAAACCCTAAATCCTAAACCCTAAACCCTATATAATCTGTACATACCTTAAGTACCATGCCGGAGGCTCTGCTGGAAGGACATCTGCTCGAGCCCCTCCAGCTCTCGGAGACAGCGCCTCGGTGTAGGGCAGGGTTTAAGGCTTAGGATTTAGGATTTAGGGTTTAGGGTTGAGGGTTTAGGGTTTGGGGTTTAGGATTTAGGGTTTAGGGGTTGGGATTTAGGGTTTAAGGTTTAGGGTTTAGGGCTTTGGGTTTATGATTTAGGGTTAAGGGTTTAGGGTGCAGGGTCCAGAGTTTCAGGTTTGGGGCTTAGGGTTTGCGGCTTAGGGTTTAAGGTTTAGGGCCTGATGCGTTTGGGGTCCACTGCTAAGTATCTGAAAAGTTACCTCAGGATTAAGGGATTATAGTAATGTATGGGAGACAGGAAGTGTGGAAATGTAGTAGAGTTTTAAGTTTTCAGGGTTCAGATTAAGAACCCCCGTGTCTCAAAACAGCGGGACAGCTGAGGTCTAGGTACGGTCTAGGGTTTGCCATTACGTTCACGGGTTCAGCGTTTGGGTTTGGGCCTCTGCTTTGAGAAGACGTAGTAGGTCCCAAGGAGGGAATACCCATGCTGCTGATACATGAAAATGCTGCGCATTTTGCAACCCATAGTTCTTCAAGGTAGAAGGAAGGTACTTGGGTCATGCAGATTGAATGTCCGACGTAGTAAGTTGAGCAGTCTGGAGAGGTTACCATGGAACACGGCAGCTTTGCGCTCGCCAGGCATACATCTCTGGGTCTAAATAGGTATATCACAAAATGAAGTGGTCTCGGGTTTGGGGTTAGGCTCTGGGATTTAGGGGTCAGGGCTTTGAGCTCCACATAGCCAACAGTAGGGTACCTTGGATTATGTTGGGGTTCAGAGGGCTTTGGGCTTGGGATGAGCTTCGTAGAGTAGCCAATGTGCCCTTAAAAGAGGTTTATTCCAAATATCTTGGTATGTTTGCCTGTATTCAAGGGTCTAGCTAGATATACTAGCAACTGAGTGGGGCAAAATGAGTGATAGTCCAAACTCCTAGTATCGTATCCCGGCTAAAGCTCCAGCATTTCCTGCCTAGCTCTTGCCTACCTAGCTCGGCATTTGTTGAACAACGTTTCTGGAAGGCTTTGTCGGAAACTCTACATACAAGGCCCTTTCAGGGCCTCTTCCATGATTCTTCCTTCTGGAAACCCCACGTAATTCATTCTTGGAACTACGAAGACCTATGCATTTCGAATGCAATACAGCTGCTTCGTTAGAAAAGGATCCGTAATCTACAATTTGCTTAAGAACCACCCCCAAAAAGTATTCTTAGAAGGGTAATATGGGGACTATTTTCTTTTATTCTTTAAGGGGTCTTGAAAAATAGTAGTAATCCCTTTCCCTCCTGGAATTGCAGGCAGGATGCGAGACGCTGAGATCTTTGTTGACAGACTTGAGGATACTAAGCACCTGACAGAAAGCTGCGCTTCTAGAAGACGGAACAACAGAAAGGGGGAAAGGGGCCCTTATAATTTGATCTATGCCCACCCAAAACCCTTGACCCTACTGTTCTGCAAAGAAGGAGGCGAACAGGCTTCCCTGTGGTAATTAGCTTGCATAAATGGAGGGGCTCCAATGTCGAGACTCAACAGACTATAACCTTTGTGAAAAGGACCTCCAAAATGGCACCCCTAGTGTTTGGAAACCCTATATCCCTATAAACCGCTATATTGCCCCGCGTGACGTTTCGTTATGTTTTTCTTGTCCGTTTGATTCTTGACAATTCTCCATTATTGGGGTAACACCCCAAATTTTGGGAAGCCCCGCATTTTAGCTGTGCAGACAAGACGGTGCTCGTATTGTCAGAGGTCCAGGGCAAACAGCTGGAGCTTGCTCAGAAGGTCATTCGGAAGGATCGGCTATTGGAAATATACCAATATGGATCCTACAAAAAAGGAGAACCTACCTCATGGCCATTTTGGGGACAAGCACTTCGAACAACTAGCAGTCCTGACGTACTTCTGGCTCAACTCAGGTATAAGCGGACCTCCCAACACCATAGAGCAAGTATTACCACAGACCCAAGTGACCAGCAGTCTTTGACACTGCCAGAAACAGCCTTATGACATCCTAAAGCTATGGGTCCTTGGGTTCTAAAGCAAGTCCTGAATCCTGAAGCCCACACCAACAGCTCTGAATCCAGAACCTCTCCAAAAAGATTTCTTCAAGACTTGGCAGCAAGAGTTCAGATGGCTGCGTTGTAACAACCATGAGTCTCTTCTGGAATCCCTACAATAGGGTAAGGCCCTACTGTAATTACACCCTTAACCCTAACCTTGACTGCGTAGGGTTTAGGCTGGGTTGCTTCTAAGGAACTTAAACCAAGGCACCATAATGGGTATGTATAGCAAAGAATAGGGTTTCCCCAATATAGTAACTTAAAACTAAGTTCCTTAACAGCAAGCCAGTAGGGTTCAGGGGGAACCAACTTTCAGGTCGGCGCCTGCGGCCCAAGCCCGTCTGCTGAGTAGTGGAAATCGCTGAGGATCTGCTCGCGAATGCGCGAACCTCCTGTCCAAGGGGTCTACGATTAATGCCGCAAACCCCTAAACCCCAAAGCCCTTCTAAATCTTGAACCCATACATGGCTTAACGCCTAAGTTTTGGGGTTGAAGGCTTGGATCCGGGGCTCAGCATATCTGCACTAAGACTGCGTGATGTTTTCCGATTAGGGCTTGGGGTTAAGGGCGAAAGGTTGCAATTCTTTGGTCAAGGTTTTGTAGACGTTCGATTTCAGATCTTTAAGGGGTCAGAGATGTGACGAGTGGCTGGAGCTTTGACATCCGGGGTACATCTTTCAGGAACGCTGAAGGCGATTGCCGGCGATAGCCTTGAACCCTACATCGCATCCTAAGTTGTACCAGCACGTCCGCATCCCTCTAAATGTAAAAGCCTGAATTATTGCCAAAATCATGTTGAGGTCTATTTGATACTTATACGACATTATACGAGGAATCTAGGACCATAATATTAGCAATCTATCCCGAAAACCCTAAGATGATCCCCCAATGTCCATCAATTTGTTCATTACCTTGTTCATTTGGTTCTCCATTCCTCCAGGGGATCTAGGACCACAATATTGGTAAACCCTAAACCCCAAGCCCTAAACCCTAATCTGCACTATGCTCAAACTCCGCCTGTGGTAGGGTCCATCCACCGGCCAGTTGCGACGGCCCTTCTCTCCAACATGCCCTGTCGGGGCTTGTGTTTGGATTTAGGGTTTAGGGGTTTGGAGTCCAGGGGTTTCTAAGGTTTAGGGTTTAGGGTCTTTAGGATTTCGCAGGAATTTGGGAGCCTTTCTTGGGGTTCCTACAATATGGATTCGAACATCTTGCGGCTATACCGGAACCATCTTTTTCTGGGGGGGGGGCCCACGAATTTGGGAGCCCTTGTTGGGGCTTTGTGATAATATAAATGAGAGCATATGAGGTGTACATTGGGGCCCCTAATCATGGAAACCCTGGAAACCCCTGTAACTTAGCAAGCTTCAGGAATTGTAGGATTCCCCCGAGGGGTACCTGGGAGAGGGCTTTCTGGGCCTGATCATTCGTAGGTTTGTAGCGTGTAGGGTTTGGAGCGCAAGGAACTTCATTGAAGTTACCATATAGGGGAATCCCTAGTATTTACTAGGTATTCCCATGATGATAACTCAATGTAAGTTCCTTCAATCCCTAGATTTCCCCAGTTTCCATTTGATTTTCCATGATCTTTTCCATTTGACATTTGATTCTCCAATATAGGGGGGGTAACTACTATAGTACATTTGAGTTATATAAGGATAATGGTAACTTAATTTACGTTCCTTAACAGCTACCCAGCAATCCCAACCTTCAAGCCTTGAAGGCCAAACGCTTCTTATCTAAACCCTAACCCCTAAACCCTAAACCCTAAAACCTGAACCCTAAACCCTAAACCCCTTATAAACCCTAAACCCTGAGCCCTAAACCTTACTCCACCAAAGTCGGCCTGCCATCGGTGGTCAATGTGCCGCCGCAGCCAGGCGTCGCGCTTCATGCCCTCCTCACCCAGATGCCTTGCTTCCAGGCACTCTTGGGGTTTAGGGTTTAGGGTTTGGGGTTTAGGGCTTAGGGTTTAGGGTTCAGGGGTTAGGGTTCAGGTTAGGGTTCAGGGCTCGGGGCCTTAGTAGGGGAGCCTGGTGAGGTTAAGGGTTTGGGGTTAGGAGCTTTACTAATAATGTTTGGAATTCTCCTGTAAGCCTCTAAACATCCTGCCCCATTGTCTTGTCCAGTTGACTTCCATTGTTGAGGTCGTATCCCTACATCCTAAACTCCAAGCACTACATCGGTTTAGTGTTGGGGGTCTAGGCTTTAGGATTTCTGATGCTTGCCCGGTATATATGGGGTATAGAATGGCGAGGCGTACAAGTCGTGTTTGAAAAAACTCCGTTTGAGCGCTTACAATGTGCGGGATCCGTTTTGCGAACTCGGATGAACGAGATGTTGCTCGGAGTGTCCAGTTGGGGACCTAGAGTCGACACACCCGCACATAAGATCATAACCCCACACCGCACTAGCCCAATGGATCCCTCTAGTAGCACTTGCTGACGGGGGCCTCGCAAAACCATGGGTTTGCCTTTGGGGGTCGGGCACACACATAGAAGCAGCGTGAGTTCGGACAGTGTTTTGTGAAGAAACGGCACCTGGACTACAAAGCTAAGATAAATCCTAGGGCGTTGCCCCGCATAGCCAGTGCTCTGTTCTGTTCTTTGGACGAGTGCTGAAATCGATAATGATGTAGACTTGTAGACGATGTCCATTATCAGCGGACTTCAAATAGAAATGCCTTGCACACTCCTGCACCTAGCCACAGAAGCCTTTGCAAGGGTTCCTTAGTGAACCCTGTGTTGACAGATCTTATCTGGAAAAGCGTTTTTCCCCCTCACAAAACATTGCGACCCAGAAGCTCCGACTTTCGCTTCTTGCTACCTGAGATTGCTTCATTGGGATTGCACGGCAAAATCCAGGATTCAGTGTTCAAGTTCTAGGGTCCAGGGCTGAAGATGCTTTAGAATTGAAGTATAGTCCCCCTTAAATAGATGGAATAATTGGTATATATTGGGACAATGGAAAAGAAAATGGGAACTATTATCTAGGGTTTAGGGTTTAGGGTGAGAATATGGGGTATATGGGGATCTTATTATAGTATTACCCAAAGCCGTATTCTATCTACTTAAGGGGGACTATAACCCCAATATATACCCTATTAGAATATAGTAGCTTCCATTTTCTTTTCCATTATCCCTATATTACCCCCATAAGTGGGTTTAAGAATCCTTGAGGTATAAGTCTATCTTCGGCCTCCGACCCTCCAAGTAGAGTGCTTCTGCATGTACGATGTGTAAAGAAGTCCTTTCGGTTGATTCCGGCTTTTGGGCGAAGCTTGAGCTTCAGAATTTTGGAATGTTGTGGACATATTGGTTGATGGAGGAAATCTTGCATCATCTCAAGTCCCTACAGTCTCAGGTATTACGGTAGTTTAGAGGCCCTGGATGGTGCAAGATTTCATCCATCAACAGTATTTGGTAGGTCCGCACATTCCGTACTTATGACCCACTTGTCTTGCCAATATTGTGCGATTTGGAGTGCTTATACTTGGGTTGCAAGTACAGTTCTAAGTAGGTTGTGCACGCCCAGCAGCTGGGTCGGCAACCTTTTCGAGCAAATTCATGGGGCTACTGGGTTCTCCCCCTAACGTAGACCCATGATTAATAAACCCCCTTCTTTTGAAGGCCTTAATGTTAAGATACCTATTATAATCCCTATTAAGAGGAGGGGGGTTAGGAATCAGGGGTCTGGGTTACTAGGACCCCAAATTCCGAGCTCCAAACTATGGGCCCCGACCATGGTCCCGTAGACGACTTCGCCCTTTATTTTGGGGGAATCTCAGAGAGCTTTGAGGTATAAGGACCCCAGGATTATAACCCACACCCTAAACCCCAAACCTTAAGCTCTGAAGTCGAAACTGTGGCTCTTGATGAACCCAAGCTCTACACCCTAGGGTTTAGGGTTTAGGGTTCAGGGTTCAGGGTTTAGGGTTTAGGGCCTAAACCCGAATTAGCCAAAACCCTACACCTTGACTTGAGATTAGTCCCCGCACTCTACGTGCAAACCCCCCGTGAAGGATCTGAAGCGGAACCCTTCCAAAATGACCCTATTACTACACTTCGGAAACTAGGGGATTATTCTGAGATTCTAAAATTTGGATCCTTTCAAGGGTCTGGGCAGCTTGAATTCCGTTGCTGGCTGGGTTGCCAGGTAACCATGGCATGACGGAAGTGCTTTACAGCATCTTGGCTGCGGTTCAGGCTTTAAGGTTTAGGGTCTCCCTTTAAGCCCATAATGGCTCTCACCTTGTGGTACATAGTGCCTAAATACGATTCGCCATACAATTCCTGAACCCTAAACCTTAGACCCCTTTGGAGATGAGGAAACGTTGTCTAAGGCCTAAGCAACTATGATCGCTGTGTTTTGCCACCGATTTGCCTCGAACGCACCTTGTTCTAGGAAGCATTTTTGCTCAACCTAACTATATAGCTCCTGTATAACCTTCATCTAGCCCTTATATCACCCCTATAGCCATGTGGTAGGTGTGCCTTCCGATGCAAATAGGCGGTCAAGCTTTGATTTGTAGCCACCGGTCTTGTGGCAATTTTCGGGCAGTTCCCATAATTTAGGGCTCGGGGTTTAAGGGTTGTGGGTTTACGGTTTAAAGGTTTAGGGTTTAGGGCTCTAGTGGTTTGAAAAGCCCAGCTTCAGCATCTTGTGACTCACCGCCAGAGGGAATGCGGAACTCTGTCCAGCAAGCGCTGCATGATCTGGATATGGAAGTGAGTCCACTTTTTGGAACCCTGAACCCCAAACCCTAAACCCCAAACCCTAATCCCTAAACCGTAAACCCTGTTTAAGTCCCGGTTCTGGGTTTTAGGGTTATCTGGCCTCGCGGGGCCTGCGAAACCAAAAGGCCATCCTGGAGTCTGGGCCAAGACTTGAAGGAGACTCTGGAGTTAGGGTTTAGGGTTTAGGGATTAGGGTTTAGGGTGTGGGGTTTAGGGTTTAGGGTTTGGGGTTTAGGGTTTGGGGTTTGAGGTTTAGGGTTTAGGGCCCTGGCTGTCTATGTGAATCTCCTGCCCTACGACAGCAGTCTGGCGCAGTCCTGTGTGAACAACAGTGCCCTGGAAGTTCACGGGACTTAATCATTATCCATAATAGGGGTACCTCCTATAGTTCCCTTTGTAAATGGGCATGTAGGGATATATGTGGATGTATTTTAGGGTTTACTTGGGACTTAAGAACTACTTATAACCGACTATGAACAGAATCTTGTGATCAGGGGATTCAGTAAGTGGGTCATGATTGGGGTTAGAAGCTCCTGAATCAGGATTGGCATACGTATAGCCCCCATTCAACATATACGTAAGGAGCCCCCAAACCCAAAACCCTAAACCCCTAAACCCCAAACCCTATTCCCTTAAGCCGGAAGCCCTGAACAGCGAGATATCGCATGTTGAGAAGCGTCAAACTCCCCGGATTGAAAACAGCCCTCCTGCAGTTGGTCTTAGAGAGCCCGCAACCCTTACACTCCCGGAAACTAACATGGAAACCAAAAAAGGGCCCTATAAAGACTACAATGATTCTAAAAGGGGATTATATGGGTTTCCATGTTAGTTTGGGGGAGTGTAACCTTGAACCCTAAACGCTTTACCTTAAACCGTGCCCATTTTGGGGCTGCTTTAATTTTTTGCAGGCTGCGGCAAAAAAGTCATGGGGTCAATAACGGACCGCTGAAATTATGAGTGGATTTTAGCTACCTATTCTCTAAGCTTTCTGGCGGCTGGCAGGGGATGAAGGAATATATTATAGGGGCGAGGGTTTAGGGTTAGCAGGGAATAGGGGGGAAGATAGTATATGCAGGTGATATAGGGATCATATTCCCATCTTCCCTACTAAGAACCAGTAAGTAGAACTA
>CAJNIZ010048179.1:0-27381 GCA_905231905.1 Symbiodinium pilosum | reverse complement strand
AAAGACCAAACAACAAAAAAAAACACGGGTTCCGGGGTTATATTGGGATAACGGAAACTAAATTGGAGACTACTATTTAGGGTTCAGGGCTTAGGGTTTAGGATGCTAACCCTACGCCAGGAAGGAGCTGGACTTAAACCGTAGAAGATTAGGTACTTGAGAAGCAAAATCAGAACTACTCCAAGTAGGGGGCCTTTCTCACATAAAAACGGAATGTGAATTCAACAAAGTGTATGTGTATGCGTTCGAGGAAGACTGTCTTTGGCCGTTTCCCCCCGTCTCCCGCGCGGGAGGAGCTCCGGATCTGCATCCTTACTCGGATAGCATTAAGAGTTTAGGGTTTAGGGTTTTCTCGTTTCCTCATTTGAGCTGTAGTCTCAACTTCTGATTCCCCCCTTAATCCCCTATATACATCCCCTCTAATAGATCTTGACAATAGCTCACCTTTTGTGACGCAAAACTTTGAAGAGTTGAAAAGTATGTTCGATGCCGACCCAGGAATCGCGAGAGCGGGAAGCGTCTCTTGGAGGATCCTTCTGCTCCTGATGCTCCTGAATGAAAAAATACTGGTGATTAGAGGGGAATTAAAGAAATTTAACTCATGACCCATATATAACCCCTATTTAATATATTCCCTCATTCCCTACTGACTTGTAGTTTCCGCATTTTGTCGATCGTCTACAAGAGTTGCCTTGAAAAGCTTGCCGTTGGGGGTTTAGTCTTTAAGGATGTACTTCTAAGCAAAATGCAAAACCTAATCATGTACTGGGACCCTAACTACCTAGTTTTGGAACTCGCCCCCAGTCGCAATTGCGCAGAATTAAGCTTTCGGCGCCGGCGCAGGAGAACTCCGAACAACATTGGTTTGTAAATGGATGCATCCCAAACACATGTGTCGGACAAAGTTTCTCCAAATAGTTCTATGTATCCCTGCGGTGCGTAGGGCACCTCTGTTTTGACAAGCTCCCATATGTACATGGTGCAGGGCAAGCCCCTGCAGCATGACTGGCTATACTTCAGATATGCCTCGAAAACCGCCTGTGTATGTAGGTGTGCATGCATGCATGCATGCAAAGCATCATGCCTCAAACAATGAACCCTAGAGCCTCCGACCCCAAAGCACCATGAAAGCCCCAACTCCTCCAAATTCCGGCCAGGTATGATCTCCAGCCTGTCATTCCACTCCTCAGATCGTTCTTCACCTGCTGAGGAGGTTAAAGGATTTGAGGGTTCAGGGAGTTCTCGCTTGTTGTGGTGTTGAATTGCGTTTGTGCTTTTCACCTCGAGGTTTGGGGCTCTGAGTTGTAGGTTCGGGTCAGCGTCGTGTCTTTTATTCTCGGGCTTCAGAGCTTACAGGATTCGAGCCAAATTCCATGCGGGGTACATCGAGTGCGAGGGTTCGGGGTCAAAGATATTTTCCGGTTTTGCTTTGTTGTTGTGCCCCTAAAGGCCGTAAACCCTAAACCAGTTTGGAGCCTCCGGCTTAGGAGTATAAATGGTATAGCTTAGGAGGACCCCCCACCCTGTAATAGTGACTCTAAGGGATAATAAGGACTATATTAGGGTCCTAATATATTCCTATCATACCACTATTACAGGGTGGGGGGTCCTCCTAAGGTATATCCTTTGAGCTTCATTAAGGGTCGGGGAAGCTCAACTACAAGCGTTTGAAGCTGATCCCTGGCTCCGCAAAAGGCCATTGATCAGGTTTTTGTTGTGGAAGCACGACTCCTGCATGAATTCCGTTGAAGGCCCGCGTGCTTCCCGTATTTCATTGTAGCCACAAACAGAACTGGCAGCTGACAATGGCCCAGTAACACTAACCCCTAAACCCTAAACCCCAAAAACCTTAACGACTAAACCCTAAAACCACTAAAACCCTAAACCCTGTAACCCTATAAACCTACCTAATCCAAAAAAATGACGGGGTACCGGCTAGCCATGGGTTAGAAGAAGCGCAGAATCTGAGTTCGAATTCCCCTTGACCTCGTCCCCATAAAGCGAAAGATATCCTTGTTGCAGCAATTTTAGGATGCCCACACCTCCCAAGGTAAAAAGCGTTCCTTGCAATTTTCAGAGCATTCAGGGAATCCCTAATCTGAACCCGATTGACGTTCCCTGTAGGACAGAACGCAGATCACAAACGCTGCCTTTGTTGGGCGGGGAGTTGGGCTGGATGATGACGCCGGTGATTGCCACACCATCCTGCAAAGGTTTGAACAGTTCAGAGGCTAGGTCCTAGAGTTACACAGTTTAGGGTTGCTGAGGGATTGGGGCTGTAGAAGGTTGCCTAAAAGGGCTGGGAAAGTAGGAGGCTCATGTCAACAGTTATAAGCGATCCCTAAGGGTGCGCCTAGGCTAAGGTTGACTTGGTGGTTTCTGAAACAGGAAGACACAATTTAGACCCCCAAGTACCATAATACCTTTTATGGGGACCCGCAAAAAAAGCATTCCTAATCTGAGGAAACCCCACTTGGGTCTCCATGGTGCTCTGGTATACAGGAAGCCAAAGCTATTCAACCCCCCAGTAAAGGGCCCAGGGGTCCCGGCCTGCTTCAGTCATTCGGTTTGAGGTTGAGGGCTAACCCCAAACCAAAAATCCTATTTAGGCTTTGAGGTTTAGGGAGTCGATGCTGCATCCATGTAAGCTATAGTCTAAACTCCTAATATCCCCCTGAATAACGCCTGTAGTGCTCCCCTATGTAATCCCCTCTCGAACCCCCTCTAAGGAGTTCAGGCTACAGCTCATGTGGCATGTATCGGGAGCTTTGACTTGGGCCTAATCTCCTCCCCTAATATTAAACCCCCCACCCCAACCAATATTAGATACTCCCAATATGTTATAAGATACCACAATGGGGAATATTTGATATGAGCCATAATCTAAACCCCTAGCATCCCCCTTAATGAGCCCCATAGTAGTCCCCTGTATAACCCTTTTAAGGAGTTTAGATTATAGCCCATATTAGGGGGTCCGGGGGCTTAATATTACGGGCCGTGGATTATTTGGAGCAAAGGGCCCCCGAGCTGCTCTCGGACTGCCAAACTGCAGCGGTTTGCCTGATTTGCTGCCCTCTGAACCCTAAACCCCATTGGATAATATAAAAGAACATGGAAACTGCTATTTAGGGTTTAGGGTTGCCGATGAAGTAGATAGAATCCAGTTTAGGGTTTAAGCTTAAGGCTTCAGGGTTGTCAATCCCCCCCGGGGATTACCTTCTGAGAGCCCGATTCCTAACCTACTTTCATTATCTCCCTAAGCCCTACACCCTAAACCGCCCCCTAAACCCTAAACCCCAAAGCATAAACCTTAGACCCAGCGTCGCTGCTGACTACGATCTGGCCACCCCCTCTCTCGCGGTACTTTTTTCCTCAGCTGCTGAGATATTCAGGGGTTGAGTTTGGGCTTCTCATAGTTTAGGGTTCAGAGTTTAGGGTTCCCAGATTTAGGGGTATTATGGAATTATAGGATATAGGAGGCCGAAGAAAAGATAATCATTCGAAAAGAACATGGAACATGAAATGGGCACTGGGAGTATATAGGGGTCTAAACAGATTAGGGCTTCCACAATTAGGGGTACCTTTTTGGGGGTCCCCATACTTTAGTCATGGTTCATTGGGTTCCCTATTTTGGGAAGCTACCATCTTGGGGTGTAGTTAGGGAGTTGGGGCTTGCTGCGCTCGGCCAAGTTACTTGCCTGCCCAGTTTCATTCGTTCCCCAACATCCCGGACAAAAACGCCTAAACCCTAAGACCTAAACAATAACCCCTACATTTCGCCCAGCTTCTCTTGGCAGGGTCATACTTGACCTCCATAATGGCTCGGTGGAACCTGGGTTCATCTGCAGGCACAGGATTGTTTAGGAGATATCAAGGTCTTTGCAAGATAGGACGCAGTTCTACATTGAAGGTTCCGAAAGCTTGAGGGAAAAATGTTGAAAGAAAACCTGTCCTGTGTCTGGCACCCTTTTCCTTAAACCGTAACCAAGCTCAAAGCCTAAAGTCTTAAACTTACGGCAGCGAGCCCAAATCCAGGGGACTGAAGTCATAAGAGTGGTGGTTTTTTTGATGGTTGAATCCAGTAGGATTACTTGTATTCCTTGTATAAATCAGCTAATATACCTAAAAGGAGGATATAATCATACTCTATATTGGGTACCATCATCTCCCCAAATAGAATACTATAGAATACTACTCATGAGGCCCTGAATCGAAGAAAATCGAGCCGGGCCGCACACCGTCGTTGAAGACGTTCTGCGCTCGTGCGTACCAGTTGGCGGTATACAGATTTTGCGTCACGTACAGCCTTGGCACGGAATTAACTGTGCGGTTGCTGTTGGGGAACTGAAATTAAGTGGCTATGAGGAACCCCTATTGTTTACTATATACCGAAACTATTGTTACTGAAATTCAGCTCCGTAATTGCAACCCAGTTTGAGGCAATGTCTCTTTCTCCATCTTGGTTGGTTGATGCCTTCGTGCGCCTTTTTTCCAGAAAGGGACTGTAATCAAAGCCCCATCCCACGCTTGTTACTCTTAATCCCGCTTGATGTGCACTCATAAGAGACCAGGACAGGCGCAGTTTGACTCAAATTTCATGAAGTGCAGCCACATTCTCCACAAGCGATTATCTGCCGTGGTGTCTGAACAACTCTACACCCATGTTAAGAGTTTCTGAGAATAAGGGTCCAGCAGCCAGCATGTCTTTGGAACCCCGGCATTGTGGGCGTACCTGATGGCGAACCCTCAAACCCAATTGCAAAGTCCTAGAGACCCTCTCCAAGCCTTTAACCCTCGATCCAAGCCCCTCACTTCTAAATCCCAAGCTTCCATCCTAATGTACAAACTTCGAAGCCTCAAACCTCACAACTACTGTGAAGGATTGAAAGATTACCAGTATCACGTCGAGGTCTACTTGACGTAGACTGCAACGTCAGATTAGGGTTTATGGTTTAGCGGTTACTGTGCAGAAAATCTGGGACCATAACATTCAGAGCAAAAATCGGGATTCTCCATAACAAAATTCCCATAAACACCCATATAGCCCCCGTTTCCATGTCATGCTCCATCTTATTGGCCGTTTGCTTCTCCATTCTTGAGTATAACGCGCATAATACCTAGAATAAAACCCTGTATAAATTGGACCCACATATACATCCCCATGTGACAGGCACCGCGTTACCAAGCAACAAAACTTGCTAGTAAAGGATCGGAGGAGCCCTGACAGCCAGAACTCGTGACCTCTTCTTGGGGTTTCGAGTTAAGGTTTTGGACTTAAGGTTAGGAATCGGGTTTAGAATTTGGGGTGGCTTGGGACTTTGTTCAGGCTTCAAGAACGTCGGCCTCTGAATCCCCTTCAAGTAGGTAGGCAGACTGCAGGGAACGTCGGAAGTCCACGAAGGTACTTGGTAGATACTTGGGGCCCAAGCACTTTGCATTTGGGCCAGCTGAAGGGTTTAGCGTCTTTGCGGCTTCGATGGACCGGGGCTAGGAATTCCGGGGCTTGGCGGTTTTTGGCCGTCTTGAGTCAAAGGTTTCAGGGTCGTACCCTTGCCTTTTAGGATCCTTTTGGAATGTTATGGGTTTAGGATTTAGGGTTTATAGGGTTTAGGGTTCAGGAACCTAAATGGAGCAACAATGGGAACCTTCTAGGAAAGGACATTAGAGGTACTAAACCCTAAACACTCAACCCTTGGAACCCGCAACTTAGTGCTTGCGAGGCCAGTCGACTGAGCCTACGCCGAATTATATTCATCCGTGGCCTGCTCTACAACCTTTCCGGATTGTGACTATCTGCTGTCTGGGCCGCTGTTAAGGAACTTGGCTTAAGTTACTATACTGGGGGAACCACATTACTATATATGATGGTAACTTAATGAAAATTCCTTAACAGCAACTCAGCTGTTGATCCCTATGGTCTTCGTTGACCTACAATAAGAAGTATTTCTGATAATTCCTTACATACATCCTAAGGAGACTGCAGATCCACCATCATTACCTTTTTGCACATGGTCTGCTTAACGCCGACCAACCTTCCGAAAGGCCTTAAGAAGTGGGGGAAAGTACATGGTTTTCGCGTATTTGGACACTTTGGGCAAGCCAGCACTAAAGGCCGCATCTTGACAATAAACCTTACCCAAAAGCTTATACGTAATTCCTGAGGGTAGTATACAATATGACCCCCTACCAAAAAAGGAACAAGCCAAGAAGGAACTACAATAGGAGCACCAGTATGGAACGCGCAGAGTCTAAAACAAACACACCGGATGAGACGTGAATCGGACCGCCTGTGAGGTATGATTTGTGGAGGAAGTCTTGTTGAATAAGAGACTTTTGGCAACATCCCTTGCAATAAGAACACTGTGACTATCCTATGACTCCGATAAGTTCGTTAGAATGCTAAATCCTCCTTTTCAGTCCTGATCGAGTTATGCACAATGTTGGGCGCACGCGCCTGCGCTCTCATCTGTAGACTCGAGCAAAACACCGTGGTGCAGAATGCCTGACCGCCAGGGAGTCACGTAAAACCTGAATGAGGGAATACGCTTCAAAAATAGGAGGGTGTTTTTCAGGAATTGTTCATGATTCTTACTGTAAGGCCCGTCCACCATCTTCCCTATGTAGCTGATATCGCCTTCCCTCCCCGGAGACCACGCATAAAGATCCCAACGCTCAAGCCCAAATCCCTATCCCTAGGGCCTGACACCGAAACCCTAAACTCCTATATGCCCAAGCCCTTAATAGTAGCTTCCATGTTCTCTTCCATGATTCCTATATCACCCCTATATAACCCTTGAAAAGGTTTTTATATGTCCAAGCCCCAACATATCTAAACTTCGACCGAATGTTTCGTAAAAAGCGTGTCCAGGCGGCTCTTTCTGAAATTCAGGGTAATGGTGCTGGAAACTACTATACTTTATTGGGGTTATACAGGAATTGAATAGTGGAAAAGAGAATGGAAACTACTATTTAGGGTTTAGGGTTTAGGGGTTAATGTAGACCCCTGATTAACGAGCCCCCTCCTTTTAAGGGCCTTGTAATATTAGCATCCCTATTATAATCCTTCTTAAGGGGAGGGGGGTTTATTAATCAGGGGTCTCGGTTACCCGTCTAGGGATCCTACAAACACATAGGACTTGTTGGGCTGCCTGTTGAGGATCATGTATATAGATGTAAAACTGTTTGCGCATACGTATGCATGGTCTTACGCTAACTTGATCAAGCCCGTTTAGTTGTAGACCATATATGCGGCTTTCCGAAAATTAGAGGTACTCTTGTAGGGGGCCCCATAATGAGGCTATAGTGTTTGGGTGTCCCCCTATTTCCATATGCACAAAACAAAAAAGTTTTCTGGACACGTGGTGAGAGGCTGCGTAGTCCGTAAAACCAGGTGCCATGATAGGCAGTCGCCCAGTGACCGTCAGGCCGCATTTGCGCGTTCTCGGGAAAGCATGGGGGCGTGTACCGGTAGTACCTTACGTGCCCACCCGCAACCATCACGACAAAAGTGCGCGACAGACTTCGTGCAGGCTGATGATTAACTTTAATTAAACGGTTAATTACGTTGCAACGAACATGGGCATAGCGTAGAATATGCTCAGGGTCATAGCAACTTACTGTAAGCTCCTGAACCGCAACCAAAAAAACAAAGCCTCTTCGGACTCCATACCTGCGATACTTCATTAACGTAAGAAGCATCATACCCATGAAAGTTGGATATCCAGATGTGACCCTGGCGGCCTTTCAGGACAACAAGTGTGAAGGACACAAGGGACAATGCTCAACATTAGTACACACCGAGAAGAGGCGGAACCAAGACCGCCAGCATATCAGCACTACCACTGGCCGCAGTGAACGCGAGGAGCAAAAGAAGACAAACAGTAGCGCCATAGTTCCCGCCATTCAGAGGTGGCTTTCGTTACGGAAGTTAGGGGTTCCCTCGTTTTACGGACATCTGAAGCCATACCTGTGCTCGCCGCTAGTGAACCTTTGGCTGCCCACAAGAATCATTTCTTGGTGTTGCTTGGCACATGTGAGGAAGCACGACTCAAGCTCACAAGAACCTAAACCCCAAAGGGGACCTGGAAGACAGGAAGTCAGCAGCAGCATCTATGGCACAATGAGACCATCAGACAAACTCGCCACAAGCCTGAATCTTATTGGGGCTTCGTAGGGAATAAGGGAACATTCGATATTCTATACAGAAGAACCTGGTAATTCTTTCCATATTGCCAAACTCGAAGGCATTGCGCCCTAAAGGAAACATCACATTCCTCAACCTAGATCCAAACCTCAAACTCCAAAAAGGCGCTTTTCACTCATAGGACATGGAGTCATGGACCCCTGCAGTAGCGCGCAGCATCCAAAACGTGTCCCAATATTCCCTTCCGTCCCCAAAGGGTCCAAAGTACCTATATGGTACAAAGTATGGTTTCTGTAGTAGTAATTTCCCTTAGGGTTTGGGTAAGTATTCCCCATATGGGTACTTGGGACCCTTTGGGGTCATTCCCTCATCAACTGCCGGTAGGCGCGCTCCGGGCGACCACAAGAGGATTTTGGTTACCCCAACCCACAAAATTAGAACAATGCCGTTAACATATCTATAACAGGGTCCTAACCTTGGGGGTTGGGGTAACCAAAATCCCCTAAAACCCTAAATTTGGGCTTTTAAGGTTTAGGGTTAGGGTCCCTAAATCAACTCAGAGAACAAGGTGCAGGAAGGCTCTGGGAGGCTTACCATCAGATGAGGGTGGATCTCGCCCTTGATCTCTCTGTAGGCAATCTCCCAGCTGGCCTTAGGGCTTAGGGTAGGCTTGGAGGCCTTGTAAAATTGTTGTTTTACGGCTTTGTAAGGGTTATGTACGGATTCAGGGTCATAAAGACTACAAACAACTTTCAGACCTACCCCTATTACGGTTTAGGGTTTAGGTAATCTCCCGGCCCACCTTGTGGATTCTCGACATCAGCTATACTCCCGTCAGAGGGTAGGAAAACCTAGAATGAATGCTTTGGTATCCTGACCAGTAGTCCTAAGAGCCCAAACGATTAAGCATTGCCACAGAACAGCGTATTCAAGTTTGAGGCTGGAGGCTTAGAGTTTGAGGTTTGGGGCTATAGTCCCCCGGAAGTAGATAGAATATGGCTGCGGGTCTATTATAATAAGATCCCCATATACCCCATATTCTATCTACTTAAGGGGGACTATGGGGGTTTATGGCCGCCAGGAATGGAAGTCCCCAGATTTGGATGTTGGATGAGCTTGATGTAAACTCAGCAGGAGCTCGCCCTCAAGAGTTTTGGGCTTTGATTTTAGCAGCTTAGTAGTAGCAGTAGGAGTTGCAGTGATACTAAGTCCTAGAATAATTGCCTATCTGGACAGCCAGTCCAAGTGGGGGGCCAGTCCCACTCTTAACGTATACCTGAGATCCGTGGGGGCCTCACCAATGAGATTACGGGGTGCATCATAGGGGGGCATTTTTCCATCAGGCTTCCATGGGACATTCTTCTGAACTCTTCAGGCTTCTACACTAAATACACGTTGCTTCAAACTTGGGTGACAACTGGGTTGTAAGTTAACCCTAAGCCCTAAACCCTGTAAGTATGATGGGCTTCTGAAGCTTGACGCCTCGCCAGCCCGAAGCCTAACCACGATACGAGGCCTAGTCTAAACTCCGTAAAACGGGGCTATAGAAGGGATCATATAGGGGGCTTCTATGGGGTTTACTAAGGTGGATACTAGGAGTTTAGACTATAGCTCATGCCTTGGCCTCAGACCTAGGTTTGGCGCCTGAGGTAGGTGGAAAGGCACAATGGCTATGGCCACGCATCCCCCCATGTTCCCTTCAATGCACGTATCTTCGCCATACTTGCCCTCACCCTTAACCGGAGATTCAGCCAAGTCTCGCTGCTCAAGCCACCGCTGAAACTTGAGTACGAAGACTTTTTTGCCTCACTGGTTGAGGGGCTAAGGTTTGGGGGTTCAGGTGTTTAGGGCTTAAGGCTTCTGGGCTGGTCACCTCGCAAAACTCATACGGAACCACAAAAGGGGTCTTGCAAAAACCACCAGGCTTTTCAAGGAGGCGATGTGGGGATCCATACCTGCCTGGGAAGAAAGAGGCTCTCAGGACATCTGCCTGGTTGTGCGCAGCGAAGCATTACGCGCAATGGAAACTCACATGAGCCATAGTCTAAACTCCTTAAAGGGGGGCTATATAAGGGATTATATAGGAACTACTATAGGGGTTATTAAGGGGGATACTAGGAGTTTAGACTATAGCTCACATAGGACTGCCAAGGATGGGAAAATTAGCAGAAGTGTCCAGAGAAACACTATGTAAGCCATAAGCCTCAGAGCACCCGAAAGCACCAAACTCCAGTCATAAAATCAGAAGAATTCAACACCAAAAAGCCTAAAACCAACAAGCCCGAAATCAAAAGTGATACGTTACTACAAAAGCCTAAAACCAACATATACCAGCAATCCCCAAAATTCCAGAAACAACAACGTCAATCCTACATCGCCAAAAGGATAGCTACATCTGTTGTAAAACCCGGAAGCCCACAACCAAACATGTTCTGAAACTTAAAAAAACTGTAGCATGCCCATGGCATAGCCGCCTTCGTCTTCATCAAGGTAGACAATCCTCAGATAGGACCTAATCTTATAAAGGGCTTACAGGGGTTGGGGTTGATAGGGAATAGGACTTATAAGGTATAGGGTTTAAGGGCTCGTAAAGCAAGCGTTTATAGTTGGTACAAATCCTCCCAACGGCATTTTACGTCTAGCGTTTGTAGGTTGAGAATTACAGCTAAAGGCTTCGCACATAATGGCAGTATGCGGGTATTCTTGGGCAGCAAAGGAATGATGATGGTGATGATGATAATTAATGATGATCTAGGGATCTTGTAGCACTTTGCCCTAACCCGACAAGGGTGTCCTGTAGTCCTTTATAGAAAAAAAGCCGTTGTGAGGTGGTTTCATGCTAGTTTGGGTGAGGGTGCACTTTGGGATGACGAGCCATCATGCGCGTATAAAGCCTAAATTGGCCCGCAATTGACCCTTCGTCTACCGCCCAGGACCTTGGCTAACATGAGTTCAGCTGTGTGCTTCTTAAACCCTGCAGAATCCAACCGTCCTCTATACTGGAGCATGTTCTTCATCGATGCTGCGACCTTCCTTGTGCAAACTACAATGAACCACCACAGCCATCAACTCATCCGTATGCAACGCCGGCGTGTTCCCTGAACAACTCTTGCTGAAACCCTAAACCCTGAACCCAAAAACTTGCAAGTGCGCATCCGAGACTCTTAGCAGCCGTACCGCCTTGTGCCCCAATGTCCAACCAACCCGGGTTTCCAAAATCCAATGGAACACTATTGAACTTATTGGGGGTAATTAATGGAAAAGAACATGGAAGCTACCATAGTATATTGGGGCTGTATAGGGATAATGGGGAAGAAAATGGAAACTACTATAATGGGGCTACTCTGTTATCCAAACTCATTCAACCCCTCTGAATGGCTAAATCCAGATGCCGAAGCAGTCATGGGTGTACGTTAGTAGAGGGACATGTGGCTTGAGCAGGCCCGAATATCCAGTGTCGGATGCACACCTGAAGCACTGAGCCCTGAGCCTCAACACGAAATCTGGTGCCCAGAGTCTGCTCTATCTCCTTCTTCCGCTTTTTCCACCCAAGCTCGCGCCAGTTTCCGACCAGAGCCTGAGTGGCACCCTCCCTAGGGCTTAGGGTTTAGAGCTTAAGGACTTAGGGGAATCAGGATTTCCAGGACCGGGGTATAAAGGCAGATGCAGTCTACACGGTCTGCGTTGCAAGCTACCTACGCATGGAACCTGAAAACGAAAGCTCCAAAAGTCCCGTGTTCGCATAAAGAACTTCTGTGTTGTATCCCAAATGCTGTTCGCCACCTTGATGGGCGGCGCGCACTCCACAAAAAACGGTGAAAAACTCTTGAGAACCCCGCACACCCTTCATCTTGAAATAGGCCCCCATGCAACCTTCGCCCTGTCAGTTAAGTTTATCTTGTGGTTGTCCTTACCACCCCAGCACTACCACCCCTGGAGGTGCCCCCTGAATGAACCTTAGCTAACCTAAAAGAACGAAACTCTTAGGCAACCTGGCCGGAGTAGTGCAGGGTGCGTATGATCAAACCCTAAACCCTCAGCTCTGAAGCCCTCAACGCTAAAACCCTAACACGCTAAACCCCAAAATCCAAAGCCCAAATTCGCTAAACATTAACATTGAAACCCTGGCCAGAAACTTTCCTTCAGTTAGGTGATGTTAGGTGGGTTGTTCTCAAACATATGGGCCCCTTTTGGTTATGGATTATAGTACGGCAACTAATATGTAGGGGTACCAAAATGGGACGCTAATTTTGGGAACTACCCATGTAAACCTTTCCCCTTCTCTGCAAGCGGCTGCTCTACTCTCCTCGGCACAGCGGACCTAAGGGGATTTGAAGGCCGGGTATAGGGTTTCAGAAGAGAAGTATAGACCGTTGTAGAGGGCTCAGGGGTGTAGGGTTTGAAAGTTTAGAGTTTAAGGTTTGGTTTGAGGGTTCAAGTTTTGAGGGTTTGGCAATTCGAGGCTTCAGGGTTGAGTGTTTAAGGTCGCCGGGTTTGGGAGCATGGGTTTCTGGCTTTTAGGGCTTAGGGTTTTAGGCTTGCAGGACTTGGGATTATAGAGGCTGTAAGGTTGATGGGTTAAGGACTTCATGATTTTGGGGTGATGGGGTTTAAGAGTTTCAGCGCTGAGGCCGTCTCATTAAAGCTTTAAGTCTTACAGTAGCTTACAGTGTCGTACCGCTACGATGGCTTGGGTTCCGGATTCACTTATTGTTCAAGGTGCTTTCCCACCTTCGTATTTTTCTCCAAGTCAACTGGCTTTCTCGTTATTCCAAAAAGTTGATACCCGGAGAAAGCAAGCATGTGCGTTTTGTGGGACATTCGACATTTGAGTTTGCCAACACCAGCTAGCCTTCTCGTTTTTTGGTTTGTTTGAGAAAGCGAGCAAAAATTGAGAGAGCGAGTAAAAGCAGTTGAATGCACGAAAGGACCTTTGATATTGGAGATAATGGGAAAGAACATGGAAGCTACTACAATACACTGGGGCTATATAGGGGTAGTGGCTACTCAG
The DNA here is from genome assembly GCA_905231905.1 of Symbiodinium pilosum. NCBI lineage: Eukaryota > Dinophyceae > Suessiales > Symbiodiniaceae > Symbiodinium > Symbiodinium pilosum. Next base: position 14,227 of record CAJNIZ010048179.1, on the reverse strand, counting down.
TTATCATACTTAATCTAGACCTACAACAAGTATGTTATTTCGATAGTTCCTTAGGATTATACTATTATCTTCTAACAAAAGCTGCAAATGAATCCTGAGGAAACCACGCTTAGGGCAAAGAACTACAAGCACGGGTCATTTGGGATTGTTTTGGGCCTTGTTCGAGGACAGGCAAGGTGCATGAAAGCGCCGGGCTTCCTAAAAGCAATGCTCCCCTACAAAAACATGGAACTTGTTAGAGCGTGCTTGCGCGAGGGTATGCCTGAAGGAAGTAAGACTCAAATCAAGAGACCTGACACTAGGGGCCTGAGTAATGGAACAAATCCTTGAAGCAAGTCATACAAGAACTCCATGTAATGGTTGTAGAGGTGCTACAGGTGATAGAGGATGGCTTATCCTCACATGAAACCCGAAACCAGTTAACCCTGCGCCCCAAGCCCTTAACCTTAACTCTTACCTGTAAAAGCAATGATTTCAGCTAAATCAAGTAGTAATTGCCCGCCAAGTAGCTGGTATACGTTGTGAAGCTGTGGGTAGTTGGGGTTACCCTTTACCCTGTACACCCCCACAATCCATTTATAAAGGAGCCCCATGGGATCCTTATGAAAAGCCCTTGATTAACCGTAAACCCGACCCATAAGTTCTGATAACCCCTTCAGGGAGACCTCACATAATCCTCTTGGGAGCCTTTGAACCCTTGCCACCGTAAACCCTAAACCCTTAAGCCAACCAAAAAAACGAGCGACGGCGCGGGCGAAGCGATTCCGGTCGAACTGGTACTTATCCTTGTCGGGATCACGCCTCTCTCAGCGTGGTGGGTGTTGGGAGGTTACATGTTTGGGGGTGTTGCCTGGGTCTGGGCGTCTGTCCTACCTTTTCTTAGGGTCCACTCCACGAAACTGTAGGGCAAAACCCGATAGGCTTTAGGGTGGAAGGGCACACTGCAGTCTGCACCCCAAAAACGACACAACCTGAACCCAAAAGCCTAAGCAATGATAAGAACCTCCCGCCATCTCCGCAAAACCTAAGACCATCTAACTCTAAACCCTCAATGCCTAAATCCCAAACCCGATATAACCCCTATATAACCCCACTAGAACCCCAACATAACCCCTCTACAACCCCTATAGGAGCCCTATATCCTGACTAGACCCAGCGGCAAGAGGAGGTCTTCTGGCTCATCACTCCAGATCCTCCGGAGCCACATCGGGGTTTCCTAAAGCTACGGGTTTAGGGTTTCGGGTGGATATGAGGGTTATATTGGGGTCCCCAAGTAAGGGAAACTACCACATGGGGATCCGCGGGCAATAATCTGCAAAGCGCGGACTCAACCCTGAATCCTCTTCGCACCTTGCCCCATACTATGAGACTATAATGGGTTGTACAGTGTGCGGGTGTTGCATATGAACCAGATCTCTCGAAACACCGACCCATGGACCAGCAGAAGCACTTTCTGTATGTAGACCTTGTGATCAGCAACCCCTAACGATAGACTGCCAGTGCACGGGGGCCGAATCTAACATGCAACCACCATGAAATGCCAGTATCAGGATGATCATGTAGCCACTTGGGTTTCAAGTCTTCCGTAAGTAGATAGAATATGGAACTCCCCAAAACCATAATAAGGTCCCCACATACCTCATTCTATCTACATCTGGGGGACTTGAGGGTGCGAGGGTCGCTACGTAGTACCTTTCTCTCGCACCGTCATGCCTCAGGTCGGGCTCCGACGCAGTAATGGTGACCGAAGGGGACTGTGGTAATTAAGCTACCGTCTCTACATATGTATGCCTATAAAACCACGGCTACTGTAGTCCATGTATAGCTTACATAGCTGAATTATGAACTTGCTGGCCACGCTCCAAAGCCCAAACATGGACCCTCGTCCCTGAGCCCAAAAGTCACACTTGATCATCTCTATGAATCCTAGGTTTAGGGTTTAGGGTTTAGGGTATCATCTCTATGAATCCTACGGGTTTAGGCTTTAAGGCTCGGAGTTTAAGGTGTAGGCTTGGGCGTGTCTCTTTAAGACGCCGTAGCCAAAGACTTTTGCAAAGGCAAGGTTTACGGTTTAGGATCTAAACCCTGAGCCGTACCCTCAGCATTTCCTGGGCAAAAGCCAGGCAAGCCATAAACCCTAAAGCCTAAACCCTATTCTTTCATGGACTCCCAAGGTTCTAGGGATACCTACCTTTTGATCAGGGATGATATAACCCTATGTCACCTCGACGGGGTATATAGAGATATAAGAGGTTATAAGAGATGTGCTGGCTGCGCGGCTACTGATGATATCGAAGCGGTTGGAAGCAGAAAAGTTTCCGCGAACAACCTCTGCACCTCATAAACGCAAACCTAAACCCCAAACCCTGAACCAAAAGCTCCTGAGCCTGAATCCCTAAACCCTAAAACCCAATCCTAAGAGCAAGACCCTGAACCACCACTCATGAACCCTAGGCCCGAAATCCACAAACAACACCGAAAAAGCATCTTAAAGCACCACAAAGCCGTGAAATCCTGAAAGCTCTACAGCCCTAAAACCGTAAAACTTGGGTCCTGCCCACCCATTAACAGTCTATAGTAAGAGTCATGTTAAGGGCTATATATTATTATAATAGGAAAATTATCCAACTGTTAATGAGTGGGGGCAGTACCCAACGTAAAACCCTCACCCCTGAGCCCCTAAACACCCTGCCTTTGAACTTTTTGCTCAGGCTGCTGCTGAGCCTTGGAGCTACTGGCCTTCCTGATCCCAGCCAAGGTTAGGTTTAGGGCTTAGGATCTATAGGTTTTAGGGTTAAGGGTTCAGGGTCAAGGGTTAAGGATCTACAGGGCTTAGGGTTAACGGTTCAGGGTTAAGGGTTTAGGATCTACAGGGTTTAGGGTTTTAAAGGTTTAGGGTTCAGGGTTTAGGGTTAAGGGTTTAGGATTTTTTCACGTAAAGGGACCCCAAAATAGTGACTGTGGGTCGTATAACTGCTAAACACTTTTAGATCCCATTTGGAAGCTGGGACCCTAAGCCTCTTTTTTTGCCCGTTACAAAAAAGGGTTTAGGGTCCCGGGTTTCCAGTGGGATCTAAAAGTGTTTACTAGTTATATGACTCACAGTCACGATTTCCCATATGTATATATATATACATACATATATACACACACATAACCCTGCGCTCCTTTACAGGAGTATGTAGTGATAATACCCTAATGATGCAGCCGGAAAAAGGCAATGGAACATGAACTGGAATCTGGGATTGTGTAGGGGATTATAGGGATGAGTTCTTACCTGCAATTCATGGAGATGGGTTCCTATTAGAGAATACATTAAGGACTTTGCTTTAAACTACCCCCACAGGGACTCGCATGTCCACCCTTGAATGTTCGCTGGGGAAGCTGGATATTGCCAGTATCTCATATGGTGACGGCTTTAGGGCCTTGGATTTCCGTACTCATGGGTGAGCGCGGAATGAAGGAACGCGGCACCTTTGCCAGGAAGGGACCAATTCTTCTAGACCCCCTAGAATGTGGCGGATTACAGAAGGATTACATAGGACATACGGGACATTCTGGGTGGATGTCCCTTAAATCTTTCAGTTGCTACATTCCTCAAGCTAGACGATTATACCCGTGGTAATTCCAAAGTCGGAGTCCCTTTTCAAACATCCCCGAAGTACTGTACTCCTTATTAAGGCGACCCCCAAAAATGCGTCCCTAATCTCGGAAACCCGTCGGGCTATTTGGCCAATGTTAGACGAGCTATAGTCTAAACACATAGTATCCCTCTCAATGACCCCTACAGTAGTCCCCTATATAATCCCAGCTACAGTCTAAACGCATAGTATCCCCCTCAAAGACCCTTACAGTAGTCCCCCATATAATCCCCCATACAACCACCTTTGCAGGAGTTTAGACTATTGCTCAAATGATGTCAACTGCAGTTCCTAGCTGGTAATCTTAGGAAGTCATGCATCGAGAACCGTTTACAATGCAGTCCTACTTGTCACCAACGGCCCCTGGGCTCTGCAAACCAGTGATACTAGCACGCCACATCACTACGCGGTGCGTTTTTCTGAGAAATTAGGATTTCATGCGGCACTTGATCCAGGTGACCAGTAAAAGACATGAGTTGGTGCATTTGCCAGTTAACCCTTGGGTCGACGAATTACAGAGGCAAAGCCACTTGTAGGAAAACAAGGGCCGGTTTGAGAACCTGCGCTTAACTCTAAACCCGAAGGTTTCATCAGGGAGCTCAGTAGGAGAGGAAAGATTACTCTGCACAGTCAAGCCGAAACACCTGCCAGGCCTTGTCCTGACAACCCTACACGCCTACATTTGAAGCCCTAAATAATCAACATGAGGATTACATAGGGGTTATACTGGGGTTAGATTGGGATTTTATCCCCGAATAATGGAAAATAAAATGGAACATGCAATGGAAACTGGGATTATATGAGGATTCTAGGGGTTATAGTCTAAACTCCTAGTATCCCAGCATCCCCCTTAGTCAACCTAAATAAGTAGTCCCCTATACAAAATCCCCTATGTAACCCCCCTTGGTACACATGGCATCCTATGCCCTAAACCCTAAACCCCAAACCCTAAACCCTAGTGTTGCCGCGTCGCCTCTTCTTCTTCGCCTTCCGCGGAGCAGTTTCAGCCACTGGCGGTGGTGGCGCCGGCGGTGGTGGGGTTGGTGGCGGCGGAGCAGCGACTCGTGGGCGCCTGAGTTGCCTCCCGAAGACGTACCTGCGTCTTCATAGCAGAAGCAGTAGCAGAGGTGCTGCTAGCAAAAGAAGAGCAACAATGAAGGCTCACGGGGCAGGACTGGAAGAGGAGCTTGGGATCAAAATGCCAATTCAATCAAATTCTAAAGGTGGAGGACTCTCCAAAACACGGTTTGAGGGCCTTGGGGACGCCCACCGCAACGGTTTGGTGACATCTTGCTTGAAGGGTTGCGAAAGCTTTGGCAGTGTGAGTTTCAGGCAATGGCTGTGGTTGGATTTTTGGCCAAATTCTTCAGTTTTATGCCGAGTCCGGGTGAGGATGGTAAGTTCCAAATACAGGCAACCAAAGGCGGTTGCAGAGTGCATGGAGGGGCAGAGGGGCAGAGTAGGTAGGTGTTTTACGTCAAATCAGCGTCATCTATAACAGTAATTTGAGGAGACTATAGGATGTTACCTGCTTACAACTGGGGCCTTTCCCTACCTTGGGGGGTTTGGGGAGTTCAAATTTGGAGCCCTAAACCCCAAACCGTGGCTCTTGAGGAGCTTGAGTTGCTGTACAATCCTCAAGAAACCTCATCATCCATGAATTGTAGTCCCCCTTATGCAGATAGAATAGGGCTTAGGGTTTAGGGTTTAGGGTTTAGGGTTTAGGGCTAAAGTCCCCCTTTAAGCAGATAGAATATGGGGTATGTGGGACCTTATTGTAGTTTACCCAAAAACCATATTCTATCTACTTAAGGGGAACTATAACTAGATAATACAAACCGAGCTTAAACGGTTCAACCTAAGCCTGTACTATAGAATCACGACTCACACCCAAACCCTAACATACACAAGTGGCAGCTTGCTGCCTTACAGGCTGTTCAAAATCTAGCCTAGCCTTACAGAGCAGAGATATACTAATAGATTGCCAGGGATACATAGTGACAAAGCGGGGCTAGGACAAAGGCTTGGGATCAATTACAAGGACCCTTAGACATAGTAGTGTCCATGTTCTTTTCCATTATCCCTAGACATATTTGGAAGTTTGAATTGTCTTTTCCGCTATCCATATTATGATCCCCAATGTACTACTATCATCAAGTTGAACTTGTTCAAGAGACCAGCTTGCTGAAGGCATGTTTCCTAAATTACATGCTCTATAATGCCTACTACTGACATTTCACAGGGGCAAAAACAGGAACCCAACTAAAGTGACCCGTATTACAGTTAATGTAAGGAAGTCAGAATCTGTTGAGAGATGTTCCTTGCTACCCTAAACCCTAGACCCTAAGGTCCCTAAGCCGTAGACTTGAAACCCGAAACCCAAGATGGTAGCTTCCCCAAAGGGTCCAAGGACCCAAATAATAAGGTTTTAGGGCCCAAATACTATACTATTAATGGTATTTGGGCCCTGAAACCTTATTATTTGGGTCCTTGGACCCTTTGGGTTCCATTTCCTTTTTCCGTTCTCCATATATACCTTACCAGGTCCCTAAACCCTAAACTCTAACATCCCTAAAAAATCCTTGCTAGATAAAGCCGTGGTGGGCTCTCCGGCAAACCATGCTGCTGTATTCTCGGGGCAGTTTTGGTGGTCCCCACAAGGAGAACTACAGTATTTTGGGGTTTGTATAAGGGTAACTCCCACGGCCAAGAATTAAGCAGTCCCGCTAGGGAGTTGCGGTGTGCCTTAAAGGGGGGGGGCGGGTGAGTACTCCCCTGAATCCCATCTTGACTGTAACAATCTCCGAGGTACACATAAGCGTCGTCCCCACTGAGTTCATGCACGGCACTCAAGTCATCCATATTCGCCCATAGCAAGCGCGATTTGAAAAAAACGAGCCGAAGGGATATCGGTGAGAGCTGGGGTAGGGTTGAGAGCCTAGCATCTGTAATCGGAATTCGGTGAGAGCTGGGGTAGGGTTGAAAGTTTGGTGTCTATAGATCTATAATCCACATCACGTAGATAGAACATGGCTTTGGGTATATAATAATAAGNNTCTATCTACTTACAGGGAACTGTAGGTTTAGGAGGCTTCAGGGCTTAATGTCTAGGGTTTAGCTTAGAGAGCGGCCTACCATGGTGCCTCGGCCTTTGAATACCTAGATGTTCCTCGTTTGTTGGTTCTTCCATGCTTTATCCTTATCTTAATGTATTTCTGTTCCACCAGGACCTCCAAAGTATAGGTAACTTAATAGTCCAATACCCCTGAACCCTAAACCCTAAAGTTAAAGACAATCACAGAGCCTGTTAGTCTTCATTCATTGGGTGGCCACGGCTGGGTTTGGTTTTTGTGTTTACTCTTAGACCCTTGAGATTTTGTTACGGACCGTATTGAATGTATGCGGAGGCACCAGGATGTAAAATTGTAATGTGGAATGCGTAGCTACTATGTAAGTCTGAGTTGTTTCCTGTATGCTTCTAGCTGCCATAACATCACGAGCTTGCAGCAACGTGTTCAGCTTGAGCAGCGGGCGGGGGAAATCATTGCAATGTGGCGTAGGTGCGGAAACCACCTTGCAACCATAGAAGTGTGCCATGTGAGTTTCAAGGAAGAGTCTTACCCTCCGGCCCTCCGGTACATCCGGTACATCCGAACAGCACAGATTGTTTTGAGGGGAAGGGGCTATGAAGCTGTAGCAGCGCCTGCCGCAGTTCCTCCCCACAAGGCTGTTTAATTTCTGGATTGGAACCCGGGGCATAGCTCAACCAAGTAAATCATGAAAGTCGTTAGCAGGGTATATATCCACCCCCGAAGCCTTCAGGAATAACCTTTTCACTCTCCAACCCCCTACGAAAAAGCGCTGCTTTAGCATCAAAGTCACCCTCAGACTGAAGGTCCTGCTGCCCAAACATTACGTGTTGGGGTACAAAAATACGCTTCATGTTGTAGCATGTAATGGCCTGAAATTGATATGATTTTCAACTCTTTGTGTGCTCAGACTCTTCGGGAATTCTATGGAACGGATGATGCTGCCCCCCCCCCCCCCAGTCGTTCCACACAATGCTTGATTCGAGACCACTTTCCATGAAAGCAAAATAGTAAGATTGAAAATAGAGGTCCATCAGAAGGGACCCATGATTTGAGACACCCACATGTAGTTCGTAAATCCCAAGCCGGGTAAAACCTAATACCAGAGTCTTACATCACAACTTCTCTTGCCCTCAGATCCTAAGCCCGGAATTCTGAACCTGAAAGCCTGAAGCCCAACCCGCGAACCGTAACCCCAAACCCCAAACCCCAAACCCTGAACGAGAACTCTACGCCTCGATCCCCACATCTCAAACTAAGAAACCTAAATCCTACATCATCCCAAGACATGAACCCTAGACTCCAATACTCCAATCCTGAACTCTCAGCCCTTCATCACCCTTTTTCCCCTGCATCACTCTTATGTCCCTACACCCTCAATGCTACGAACCCCTTCATCACCCGTTTTTGCCACAATATACCTCCTATGTCCCTCAACCCTAAACCGCAAACTCTAAACCCAAAGTCCGAAACCTTAACCCCCGAATCCTAAACCCTGAACCCTACACCCAAAAATGCCTTAAAGCTGAACCCCAAATCCTGCACCCTAAACCCTGAACCCTAAGCCCACCTGCTCTACGCTGAACGCTGCATCTGAAGTTTGAGGGTTGCTGCTACGGAACTTAGGTTAAGTTACCAGTATATATATATACACGTTAATAGGGTCTCTCCATGTTAGCAAGCTTAATTTAAGTTCCTTGACGGTTAACTCAAAGCACTTCGAACCCTAAATCCTAAATCCTAAACCCCAAACCCTAAATCCTAAACCCTAAACCCTAACTTAATCTTAGCTCCTTAGCTGTAGCTAACCCAGGTTTTTCATCCTGCAAGGCACGCTCAGGGTGGTGAGAGGCACCCACATACCTGGCTGCCATAAGTTGGGGGTTCAGGGCTTAGGATTTAGGGTTTATGAGGGTTTAAGGTTTCAAGTGCTTAGGGTTTAGGGTTTAAAGTGCTTAGGCTATAGGATGTTTGGGGTGGTTCATTAGGGTGTTTAAGAAGTTTGGGGTCATTGGCATGTTTAGGAGGTTTGTGGTATTTAGGGTGTTTGGGGGGTTTAGGGATTAGGGGCTGGGGGTTGTGGGTCTAAGGGATGTAAGGGGCTTGGGTAGGTGCCTCAGGGATCAGGTTGTAGACAGTTGTGGGCGTTAAGGCTAGGGATTCAGGTCTGTTAGGATGCAAGGTCCAGCAGACACCCGTCGACAACGATGGAAGTTTCTCAAAATTTTGGGATACACCAGGGCCCCATGTGGGGTTCCCATGTACAAGCACACAACACTAAACCATAGCCTGTCGGGGTGCCTGCTTGCCCCGTGAAGACATCATGGCACTGAATGCTATAAGCCTCCTAGGCCTGAAATACTCGTATTAGATGTTCATACTTCCCTAGTGTTATACTATAACAAACATAAACTTGTTCCTAGACTTCCCCATGAAGCTAGCTTTCTATTCCTAGCAGGAGCCCCAAGCAGCAGAAGTTAGGGCCTAACCTCCTGGTGAAGGACGCCATATGGGATGCACTGGATGGAGGAAATCCTGCACCTCCTAATCTGCCCCCTGCCCGAGGGATGACAGTTTCTGGGGATCCTAGATGGTGCAAGATTTCCTCCGTCCACGAAAGAACGCAAATGTCACCTATCAAAGCAGTTTAGACATGACTTGCAGAACTTTGCGAAGGGGTTCTGGTGCTGAGCTGTCCTAAGGCTGCTGCTAAGTTCTCCAGCTGAAGGAGGGCACGGTTTAGGATTCTTTTTCTAGGATCTGTGTATAGAGTTTATGTCGGGGCTATAAGAGATTTATATGGAGGTTTCCGGTATACGATAACTATGGCCCAGCTACAGCAGTAGCTATAGCCCCAAGTACATGTACCCTACGCAAGTCACACCCTGATTCGTGAACCGAAAACAATGCTTCGTAAACCACCCTAACCCCCATTCGATATCAGTTCATGAAGAAGAGATTTTAGTCTATAAATCGGGGTCTGTTCCCCCTACGTACTCCAAGTATGGCTAGGCCTCCAAGTATCCTTCACCAAAACAGACATGGAAACCGACCCATGTATCCAGGGAGCCATCTTGATCAAGGAATGTAGCCTGAAATCATCATAGAAATCCCAGTATCACGGAGGCGAACTTCTCAACTCAGGGGCATTGGGTTGCACCTGAAATGCGGAAAAGGACTGAAGTCCCCCAAAAGCGCGCCCAGACACAATGACAAAGGCCGCACGCTGGGATTGTGGAAGCCTCTGCAGGAGACCTATAAACTATAAACCCCAAACCCTCAATACTTAAACTTTTTAACCCTTAGACCCTTGAACCCTAAACCCCTAAACTCCTGAAACCCTAAACCCTTAAAAACTTAAACCACGAAACCCCTCAGAGGCTGGGGGAGTGAGAGTGTGCGGCTTAAGGGTTCACGGCCTTGGGCTTCCAGGCTGTCGGGTTGACGTGGGCTGATTCAACTCGGAGCGTTCGGGGGGACTAAGTAAGTTTAGGGGTTTAGGATTTAGGATTTAGGGTTAGTCCCACTTAAGTAGATAGAATATGGGGTGTATTATTGGGATTATATACGGATAATGGAGAAGAACATGAAAACTAGTTAGGCTTTAGGGTTTAGGGATAGAATATGGGGTATATGGGGATCTTATTGTTATGTACCCAAAGCCATATTCTAGCTACTTAAGGGGGCTACGGGTTCACAGTAGAAAAGAAAATGCAGACTATCATAGCATTCTGGATTTTAGCATTTAGGGTTCAGCGTCCGGGGGACTTAGTAAGTCGGCCAATAATTATTGGGTTTTATTGGGGTCGTGATATGCCTTATAGGGCTTCTACGTATGCATACAAAGGGCGCGAGGACGGATATGCCTTCTGCATTCCTTCCACCACCCCAAGACACAACAAGGATCTCAGAATGTTGTTCATGAAGCCTGCTGCGAAGCTTGTGATGTGTGGGGAGTCAGAGGTCGCAACTTATGCATGCGAGCAAGTACTTAAGCCAGGGAAAGCAAGAAGAAAGCAGCCTTTTCGGATGCTGTCTTCTTCCTTGCCTCCAGTTAGCTGGAAATGAACTGGCTGCGTGCTGAAAAGCCGTGTTGTCGCGTTCCGCGCCTCAAATGATCTGCTACATACCCCTCGAAACTCCAGCATGATACATACTCTCAGTTGCGCTTTCGCAGCTTCGTAGAAAAGCCCCATGCTTGGGGAGGTCTGTTGCAAAACGGGTCCTCTGCTACATACTCACAGGGTATGTCACAGGAATTCGCCCCATGCCTTGCTAGAAGCCAATGTTTTTGACACGCTGCTAAATTCCTTTGTCCCCCACTGACACTGATATCGAGGTTATATTGTGGTTATATTGGGGTAGTATAGGGGTACTATAGGGGTGATATTAGGGTTATAGCGCAGAAAGGCTAACCCACCCTAAGCCCCTGAGCAAGATTCTGTAGTACCTCTGAACATCGCTGCCAGCCTGTTTGCCAGTAGGCTGCTTCAGCCAGCTGCGGTTCCTCATAGATGACAGCACCTTCGTGTTCGAATCTTGCTTTTCAAGTCTGCCAACAGCCCACAAGCAAGCAATCAAGCAAGCAAGAAAGGAGCACACACGTCAAAGACAGTCGGGCTGAAAGGCAGACAGGCAGACAAGCGAAGAGACCGAGAGACCGACAGATAAAAAAGGACTGACATGACAGGCAGAGAGACGGGGACATGCAGGTGAATGGGTAGGCAGGTGACAGATTGAAAGACAGGCAAACAAACAAAAACACGTCCGCTTTGGCTTTGACCCACAGCGCCGAACAAACAAACACAAAGCTTCACGGGATAATTTAGAATACTTTCAGTTCACATTTTAAGGCCATTTAGGTAATATTCACTATAGTATAAACCACCATTTAGGGTGAGGTCCAGTGATGTCACTTCAAATTGCCCCAGAGCTTTGCGAACTGGGATCCCAGGGTCGGCAAGTGGATTTCAAACCTTCAACTTCTTCAAGGGTGGCACAGTGAGAATCACAACAGTGAAGCTTTGTTGAGTCTGCAATTGTCAGTAACAGAGACATTGCAGAGATGACGCCGTGACATCGTTGGTTGGATTGGCTACTGCAACTTCTCCTAACTTCTCTATATCCAACTGCCAAAGACTTTTTACTTGCTATCCAGACGAGTGAGATTCAGCACTGGGGCACCTGTCATGTCGCCCATGAAGGATATCACAGCCTCCACAAACAGCTGTAAACCTGAACCCTCAACCTTCCAGCCCAACTCCGACATCCCCCACCAGAGTCGACCTGGGCCTAGAAGCAGCAGGAAACGAAACTAAGCTGCCGCCACGCCACATGGCGGCCCGCCATCTTCAGGCGGCTTCCCTCGAGGAACGTGGACGTCGCAGTGCTGGAGAAAGGTGAACCTATTGCAAACAATGAGGCTGCTAATGCTACAGTATGTTACACTTTATTCCGGCAGTATTGCGTCAAATGCGGAAACACTGCTGACATCTGCTGACGTTGTGAGTCCCGCAATCGACGTCTGTATCAGCAAAAGTTCATGGTTGTGGATGCAGATTGCAGCCGCTGTGATGTAGTTGCGGTCTCTTTCTGGCCGTTGTTGTGTTCGCAATGGCAATGGTGTTTGTGCGAGCGGTAGCGGCTTTGCCTTGATTTCGGCGTGTGGCTGGCAATGACGGGGCTGGCGTTGGCAGCGGTGATTGCGGCAATGGTGATAGCGGCGTTGGTGTTGGCGGTGACGGTGGCGGCGACAGGGGCTGTGATGGCGGCAAAGCTGCCTTACAATTCAATGACGGACGTCCTGGTAGAATGGTAGGACTACTAGCCGCCTACTAAGAACACAAGCAGCCGCATCCGCATTGGCTGCAGAATAAGGGTAGCCGTACTTGCAGCTGTCAGGGTAGCTGCAGTAATATTGTTGTCGCAGTCAACGTTGCAATCTGCGTTGTCGTCGCAGCCGACGGCAGCGGCGTCCTGCTCCTTCTCGCCCATGGTGGTGGCAGCGGTAGCCGTAGTAGTAGAGTTGTAGTGGTAGTTGTGGGAGTAGTGATAGCGATAGAGGTGGTAGCGGTAGGAGTACGAGTAATGGTATTGGTACAGATTCTATTGGGGTTATATTGGGGTTGTATTCAGATAATGGAAAAGAAAATGGAAACTTTCGGGTTATATAGGGGTATATGTTGGTGCTCAATTGGGATAATGGAAAATACAATGTAAACTACTATAAAATATGTTCCTAGACCCTCCTCCTACGCTCTATTAGGGCCTAAGTACCCACTATTATGGACCATATATCCCCAAGTAAGGGTACAAGGAAGGTCCTGGTTCTTCATTTTACGTCAGTCCAGGTCGAGTTAAACAACTGCAATGAGCCTGTCTGAGCAAACCACCTCTGCCGTTTGCTCAGACGGGAAGACAGCTTGGCATACATGGGGGGTTCCCAAAATTAGGGGTATCTTTAAAGGGGGTTATAGGGGTTATATAGGGTTTAGGGTTTGGGGTTTCCCAAAAATTAGGGTACCTATTTGGGGTCTCCAATAATGAGGACTATAATATTTTGGGGTCTACATTGGGGTCCCTTATTTAGGGAAACGCCCACATGACCTGACAAGCCGAAACAATGGAACGTTAAAGTCTGGAGTGCCAACGGTGCAGCCCTTTGCGTCGCCTCTCCCAGTAGTGCTCCAAAGGCTCACTCCAGGAGTGATATCTGGGATGGGCTCGTGCTTTAATGTGCTTTCCTTTGGGATGTACTGCAAAAAGAGGGCCATCAAGGTCACATGCAACCTGAGACTATGCCACTGAATACTGAGTTTCCGCAGCTAGCTACTAGCGTGGCCCACCAGACATACCAGGACATCTCAAACAAGGGACACTCCAAACAAGGCGTACATATCTTGAAGCCAGGTCTTGCACATGCTGCCTTGGTCATCAACCCAAGATGAAGCGTTTTGAAAGTGCAAATTCAATGTCCGTTATTATTTCATAGGCGAAACTATAGCATTCAAGTCTAATGTACAATATATGAAACTATAATCTAGATTTATACTATACCATATACAAACGTATAACTTGGAATTATAATACATCATATAAAATCGTCTATGCAGACTAAGTGCGGGGTTGGGCAAGGTCGTATGAGTTGGTCGTAATTGCGGGGGCTGCAGGCCAAAATTTCGGGGGGGGGGGGGGGGGGGAAAGGGAACATACACGCATACACACAACAACCACATGCCAAAAAAGACCGCCGCAGGCGGGCCCAGGGGCCTCCCGAGAGGCGCAGCGGGGGTATCAGTGGGGTTAGGCGCAGACTAGCCCAAATTATGTGGGGCTTGTAACCCCATGTGAAACCTACATCCTAAGTCTGCGTTTGAAGTACCCTGTCTGGTTGGCTACTGTATGGGGTTCTTAGAACAGGGGACTGGGACAACTAAACTCCTCTCGTTATCACTTTCTCCCTTCCCACAAGGAGTCAACTGGGTTGCTGCTAAGGAA
>CAJNIZ010048178.1:18527-33748 GCA_905231905.1 Symbiodinium pilosum | reverse complement strand
CCCGTATTCCGACGCGTTCTGTTTACATAAATACAAGGAATCCTATACCGCAAAAACTTATAAAGGATCCCTAACATTGATCCAGTACAGTTCTTTTCTGGATCTGACGAAAATCAGGGCGGGTGCTGGGTAAGCAAGGTATCCAGCTCGGTCAGCCTGCGGGCATTACGTTTAGGGTTTAGGGTTTGGGGGCTTAGGGCTTTAGGGCTTACATAGGGTTATATTGGGGTTGTATAGGGATAATGAAAAAAGAAATTGGAAACTACTACATAGGGTTTAGGGTTTAGGGTTTGGGGGTTTAGGGGTTTGGGGTTTAGGGCTTGGGGGTTTATGGTTTAGGACGTGGAGGTCTGGGTTCAGGGTTTAGGATTTAAGGGTTCGGGTTTAGATGAAGGTTCAGGGTACTTATAACCCAATTAGAATAAGTCCTTATCGCCAAAGCATAACCCTATTCGGGGACTTAGGGGTTCAACCTAACCATAACCATGTTAGGGGACTTCAGGGACTCATAGTTGGGCTATAAATGCAATTCTGATTCCCCTGAACCTTCACGTAGGGGTTTGGGGTAAGGATTTTGCGTCTGGATTTTGAAGGTGAGGTTGGATTCGGGTTCCAGGTTTAGGGCTTGATGTTTAGGATTACTTTTGCTGTGCTCCTTGCGCGTTAAAAACTTTCTGTATGAAGCTTATAGCCGCATGCTGACAGTCGTTTGGTTGAAACTATCCTAATCCTAAACCCTAAACTCTAAACCCTCAACCCTAAACCCTAATCCTAAACCCTAAACCCTGAAAAGGTGGTGCTTCGTCAGCCCTCAAACCCTGGACCCAGTTCCCTTGGTCTTGCAGAAGCCTACATTCCTGCATCCGAACTAGTTTAGGGTTTAAGGTTTAGGGTTTAAAGGGTTAGGGTTGAAGGTTTAGGGGTTTAGGGGGTTCAGGGTTTAAGGTTTAGGGTTCAGGGTTTAGGTTCATCTCTGTAAACAAAAGCCAAATTCTCCCAAGCTTCTAAACCCTGAGCACAGCCTTCAGAAACTCGTAACGCTGAAGCGTGATGTCCACAAGCTGCGCACCCGTAGAATGGGCGCTTGCGTCCATCAGGAAGGAGTTTCCAAAGACCTGATGCAGATGAAAGTGTCTGCAGTCTTGGGGCCTCTGCTTGCGGGGCACTGGGTTGAAGGTCTATAGTATAGCTTCAGGGGTTTTAGGATACAGGTCCAATTTGAGGATTGTGGCTGTAGGGTTTTGGGTTTTGGTTCCATTTATGTCTTCGTTGATGGAAGCCGCTCATTTTCATTCATCTCTGCCAACTAACATAATGGGAGCTTTTAACTGAAGTCTTGGGTGGACAGTTTTCGTGGGCAGGGTGTTTGAACACATGTTCATGGTGCTTCCCTTACTTAAACCCTACAACCTACACGGCTTGGGGCTTGGGGATTAGGGTTAGGGCTTAGGGACTCCGGTTAGGGCTTAGGGTTCAAGATTTAGGGTTACCCTATGTATCCAACATACTTACCCAGAATCTGTACTAGAATTACTAGTACTAGAACCCAAAATACTCAGATGTTGGGGTATATGGACCCTTAGGGTTAGGGCTTATAGTTTTTAGCATTTACTTGGACTGCAGAGCGATCTGCAGGCGATGTTAAGATCAATGCAAGAGTTTCCGGAAGGAATTTATGGCTCCCTACACGAGACATGTCAAGAAGGACCCCAACCCTAAGGGTCCAAGGACCCAAATAATAGGGTTTTAGGGCCCAAATACTATAATACCAATGGCATTCGGGCCCTGAAACCCTATTACTTGGGT
This sequence comes from Symbiodinium pilosum, assembly GCA_905231905.1. Classification (NCBI taxonomy): domain Eukaryota; class Dinophyceae; order Suessiales; family Symbiodiniaceae; genus Symbiodinium; species Symbiodinium pilosum. The sequence goes on along the minus strand of CAJNIZ010048178.1, from coordinate 31,942 downwards.
CCTTGGACCCTTAGGGCAAGAAGCCTCTGAATTTCGAGAACCCCTGAAACCACGAACCCCGAAAACCACAAGTCCCTGCTGGCTTGTTCAAGAAGCTCCTGAATCCTAAACCCTATTGTGACCTTAGGCCAGAGTGTGAAGCGTTGAAGCCTGAGCCCCCAATGGAAACAGGGGTCAGGGCTTAGGGCTCAGGGATCATTACCCTAAACCCTAAACCCTAAAGCTCCTCTAAGTCTAGCTGCCCTAACATGGTTGCAATCGAGTTGCAGTTTTAAGGCATCATACTTATTCGTCATAACTATCCTGAGCCTCACAGTAGCGCAACCTTCAATACAGGAACTGGAAAGGTCTACTCGAAAAAACCTGCACATCTAAACATTGGCCTATCCAAACCCTAAACCTAAACCCTAATTAATCCCTAAACCCTGAACCCTAAACACTAATCCCTAAGCAAGGCCTCCGTGCCGGCTATCGCGCTAGCGCGTTCATTAACCTGGGCTTTCCACAATCCAGGCCGGGCAAGAAAGGAGAGTGTACTACTGCAGGCGCAGGGTCATAAAGAGGCCGTGATAATTCCCAACACAGAGGGTCCAAGTACCCAATAATTAGGTACCTTGGGTTTTGGGGAATAGTAATTATAGTACAAGTTTCGGGTTTAAGGTCTTGCGAAAGTACATGATTATTAGGTACTTAAACCCTTAGGGCAATATCATTTTCAGGTCTACTTGAGGTACCTTATACCATACGTATACCAAGAACCTTAGACTATAATATTGAAAATCATGTAGGGTTTAGGGTTTAGGGATGGGTTTAGGGTTTAGGGATCATTTAGGCGCCTACATCACCTCGTACCATGGTCTCTAGGACTGAAGGTCACAGGGCTCTACACCAAAGGTCGCACCCCTAAAAGTTGTCTTGTATGAGCCCACGTCGTCCCATAGGCTTCCTGACAGGACAGGGCCACAACCCTAGGAGTACAAGCCTGAAATCCTAAACCCCAAATCCTAAACCCCTACGGGAGGTGGCTGCCCAGAAGAGCTTGGCCTTAGGATATGTAGAGATTATACGAGGGTCTTGAGGGTTCTTATCGGAGATTACGTAGGTATACTTTTGCGGAACATGGAGGAAACCGATACCAGTTCCTGCGCTGCTGGTGCACCAGGCGCGATGGCCCAGCTGCAAATGCTGTTATCAATAGGAGGACTGTCACCAACGACGTCACCGAAGTCCGGCGCCGTCGTAGGCTACGAACTGAACACTTGAGGACTTTGTAAGACTACAGTTCATACTGAAACAAAGCAAGCAATTGCACCCAATTGAACGTTTATGCTTCGAACAGAAAATGCGCTTGACCTCCAACAGACAAGAGAGGCTGAACTTTTGAGTTTATCCTAAGGGTCCAAGTACCTAATAATCATAAACTTACCCGAAGCCTTTACTATAATTACAATTACCCAAAACCCAAGGTACCTGATTATTGGGTACTTGGATCCTCTGGGTTACTGCCATTGCCGCAGAGTTGCCACAGCCTGAAATCAACCCAAAGGTTGGACCATTTCTCTACTAACCACGATTTTGGGGGGTTAAGGTTGGGTGGGAAATCTATATTGGGGTTATATAGGGATAATGGAAAATGAAGATTACTATAGTATATGGGGTTATATGACGATAATGGAAAAGACATGGAAAACTACTTTAGTATATTGGGGTTATATAGGGATAATGGAAAAGAACATGGAAATGACTATAGTATATTGAGGTTATATGACGATGATGGAAAAGACATTGAAAATTACTTTAGTATGTTGGGGTTATATAAGGATGATGGGAAAGAAAATGGAACTTGCTTTAGCATATTGGGGTTATATAGGGATAATGAAAAAAACGGAATGTATTTTAGTATATTGGGGTTGTATAGGAATAGGGACACTATAGTATTAGTGACGCCCTGTTCTCATTAAGGCTTTGCCAGTCCCGAGGAGGCTACAGTTCTTTCTGATCTTGCATGCATTGCTACGCGAATTAGTGGCCCTTACAGAAGCTAGGAAACAGCAGCATGAACTCTGACCTCAAGCATAGACCCTGATCCCGAAAACCAGTGCGCGAATCTTGTCCCTGGACCCCATACCAAAAACCTGCGCCCCAATACTGCAACCCACACCCTAAACCTAGTAGAGTGGCTTAGACTCTTACAAGAAGATAACGATACAGCCGTTTTAGCTGGTTAAAGGTATTAGACCTTCAAGGTCCTGCATCTACCCTTTTTAGGCTTGTAATGGGGAATTTAAAGGTCTAATAGCCCATAGTGGTAGTAGACCGTAAGCCCCCGACAGTACATGAAGCAAGGTCCCAGTTCCGGATCCATCCCATACTACAGTTGAGGGTTTAGGGTTTAGGAACCCAAAATCCAATACGCAACGCCCTATAGCCCTAAAACCCTGAACTCTAAACCCTCCAGCCTAAACCCCAAAGCCTATTATGACCCTAAAAACCCAAACCCTAAACCCTATAACCCTAAACCCCCAAACCCTAAAATCCTGTAACCGTAAAATCCTTGTTCCAAAAAAACCCTCAACCCTAAACCCTATATAGCCCCCCTTAAGGAGCCAAAAAACAGCCAGGCCACAATTTCTGAGCCATCTAGGGCCTCGTACAAGCATAGACCTTCAAGGAAACACCACGGTATCTTGGCCCACATTACCCTAGGATTACCCTAGGAAGACAAAAGGATCCTCTTTACGTAGGGGTAAGGAGTCCCATACCCCAAAAAGTATAAAGCGCATCGTTGCAAAGAGCAAAGTCCCCAGTCCATGCGACGCCAAATAGTCAAAAGGATCCGTAACATTGACACACAGGTATAGGGTTGGTTTACCCTAAGCCTCAAAGGACTAGGGCATATTCAGGGTTTTGGGGTCCAGGCGGTGAGCGTTTAGGGCTTATTTGAAGGAATTCGGGCCAAAAGCCAACATGATAATATGAGGTTTTCAGGTAAATTTGAGCCTCAGGGTGAAAGTTTAGTTTGGGAGTTCACGGTGTTTAACGTTTAGGGATTAGGCTGGGAAGAAGCTACGGGATGAGGAGGGCGAAATTCGAAATTCTGAGAATGGAGAATTAAATGGACCATGAAATGCAAGCAAATAAGTAGGGAACTGAGACAAAGAATATGGCATTCGCTACGTCATTCGACCTAAACCCTCACCCTAAACCCATAGGGGATATCTTCTCCTACGTTACGCTAGCAGGAAAGGAAGGATCCTTTTACATAACTATAAGGAATCCCAATGCCCCAAAACAAGTATAAAGGATCCCTAACATTGATCCAGATATGTCGGGAATATTATATGCATCCATTCCCTCATTCCCAGCTTCAACTTTCATGGAGCTAACCAACCAGAGCCTCTTTTTTCCTTTAAGATTAATAACGCGGTTTAGGGTTCAGGGTCCCTGTTTTTGGGGACGTGTGTATTACCCATACTTGGGCACTTGGACTCTTAGGGCCCAATATGTGCAATCTTATGGGTAAGGGTTTAAAACTCAATAGGTTAACCCCAAAGTATGAAACACACACGCCACGCTTTTTAAGACCACATATGCCCGGAATATATTTGGGCTGCTAGAGAAACTATTCAGTTTTTGGCACTAGCAAGATGACCAATGTTGGAATGACCCGATTGAAGCTTTCCGGCATAATAGCATGTTCGGGAGCCCTAATAAAGGTCTAAGCGCTTTGATAGAAGGGTTTGGGGTCACATATATTATGCTCCAATTTGCTCTTGGTACCTGAGGTGCTACAATGTCAGCACTAAAACCCTCCGAAAAGCTTGACACTCTGCTTAGAGCTCTGTGTTGATGCCAATGTAGGGCTTAGGGTTTAAAGGCGAGGAACCATGTTTTGATATAGGATTTTCTCATTGACTGAGAAGGCTGCGAGGGCCGGAGGACACATGGCGTCAACAAAGGAGTTTCCGCATGGCCTATTGCAGCTTCTAAATTGCAAGTTCTAGCGCTTTCAGGGACCCAGCTACTGGACACAAAAATGGCCTCACGAATGCCCGGAGGCACACGTACGGGCTGCGCCCCATGACCGCGCGCTGTCCATCAGTCCGGTCAGCCCAGGGGAGATCATGGTGATATGAACATACGAGCGCGGCCTACTGCAATTAATCAACTCCGTTAGTCCCACTATTTCCTGTAACAAAGAGGTGGCCTCTTTCGAACTCACGCCGCCTGTGCTCATGACAACGCGACTCTACGACTACCTCTCCCTCTCTCTCTCTCTCTCTCTCTCTCACAACCAAGCCTTTCGGTCGATTGCCCAACCTTGCTTGTCCAGCTTCTTTAGGGTTTAGGGTTCGTACGGGCTTTACTATTGAAAATTAGAGCTGGACGTTTGAGAGTCTAGGGACGGGTTCGGGCGGCAGGGCGAACATGGCAAACAGGTCCGCCCTGAGCCCAGACCCCTAAGCAATAGACTTAGCTGCTGCAGCTTACCCTAAGGGTCCAAGTCAAAAACAATCATATAATTACCCAAAACCATCCAAAACCTGTACTAAAATTAGGTACCCGCGCGTTTTCGCTGCCGTGAAAGGTATGTATATTTACTGGTAGAGATGCTCATAGCATATGCGGCATCAAGTGTCAGAAGATCTGTCAAGCGTGGCGAATTTAGGACTTGCGATGTGCAAGGTAGAGTCCCGCGCTTTAGAGAAGCAATACGAGCAGTGGGTTAGGAGGCATTTGGTGTTGTGGTACGTGTTTCAGAAGGATAGACGAAAAAAATGACTTGTTCATAAAAGAAGCTTTAGAACTCCATCGCTTGCGTGGGTTATTGCAGAAGGCGGCATGGGGCAGGCTACAATAATAGCTGCTTTGTCATCCAGCAGGCGCAAGTGCAAGTGCGCAAAACGAAAAGTTGTTTTTTAAAGACCGGTCAACCCCAGGGAGCCTTCACCAGTGCCACCTCTTCTGGGCGCTAGAGGTACAGGGTGTTGCGTTGAAACACCCAGGAGTAGACAGCATCCCATATCTCGGGATTTGCCTTTTGCTTGACAGAAGCTTTTGACTCGCCCACAGAGGAGCGCCGCAGCTTGGGATCCTCCGGAGACACAGGTTTGATGAGAAGCGCTCTACCTCCACCTATGGCGGAATCTGCATGTAAGACTTGTTCTGCAAGCTTTCGATGCTGCAGTATTTAGGGTTTGGACTACACGCGCAAGGCCAGCAGCATTACATAGACGCCCGCGGCCTCCGCGGATGACATGCGCTCTGCATCCACGCCCATTGACAAGTTTCCGGAGCCAGCATCTTCGGACCCCGCAGCACCTGCACTATAAAGACCATGCTCCTGCGCAAGCCATGGAGGGAGTTCGCGGGCGTAGGGTCCAACAAAAATATTTCTTCCGTCCGCCCGCCTCATCCGTGGCCAGCGCATCCGTATCCAGCGGAGCGGAAACCATGTCCGTAGCCGCGCAGTCCGGAAGGACCGTCAGCACAGGCTCCACCTCCGCATGCCTTCGAGAAGCTCCCCGGGCGCAGGTAGCCCACAGCGAAGGACAACTCGTCTACAGAAAAACTGTGTAGCATTCGGCCCTGGAGCACATGCCAAGGCGATAGTACCGGCAAAGCAAAGTCGCAGGAGCATGGCATGCCGAGTTACAACTCCAGCAGGATCTGCGGATGGCAGCGCCCATGCGACGTGCGCAGCATCCAGCTCAGTCAAGGCCACGCGGCAGAAACACTCCAGGCCCGAGATTGCCGGAGCGGAAGCCACACGCAGTGTAAGCACAAGCTACAAGCCGCAACAGATGCCATAGCGTACCCAAAGGTCTTCTTGAGACATCTACCACTAAGGGTATAGACATGTTTAGCTATCTCCATGGTAGGTTCGATAATAGGGTGGAAGCGTGAAGCCTTCATCTTGGTGACCCTAAAAATACTGCAAGTCCGAGCCGGAGCGAAAAATGCGCATCTTGCTCAAAAAGTGACAGCTGCGGTTTCATGGGATAATTTCCGTACTCTCTTCTGCTGGTAACTGGGGAACTCCGCAACCTTTCGGCAAGGTAATCGTTTATGAGGGAACCTTTTTCTCACCAACTCGCTCGACTAAAACCTCGTCAAAACAAATGCGCACATCCGGCGTCCACAAAATACCGCGAATACCCGTACATTCGGCCTTCTTGACGCAAAAAACACTGTACAACACGCATATTTCGAAGTGGGCGCCGCAACAGCGTCTCATTCGCGAAAATCTCAGGAAGAAAATTCCCGGTAGTTGCGTCTTGCGAACGTAACTACCCCCCCCCGCCTCCCCCCCAAACCCCCGTGGCCGACCCTAATCCCAAAAGTGGAGCGCCTTCCACGGCGGCAAAAGGCGCGGAGGCCTAAAATTACCCAAAACCCAAAGGTACCCTATTGTTGGGTACTTGGACCCTGGTTAGGGTTTAGGGCTTAGGGTTTAGGGTGGAAAACGCGCCAAGAAAGTTTTCAAAAAAGTTGCCCACCAGACGCCCAGGAACCAGTTGAGCGGGTAGCAGATGGTGTTGCCGCAGTTCAGGGTTGCTTCAGCAGTTGCCAAGAAGTCGTTGTCCTCAACCACCACTCGGCGGAAGAACACCATTTCCTGGGATGACAAACTCTAAGGGTCCAAGTACCTAATGAGCATATACTTACCCAACACCTGTACTATAGTAACTATTACCCACAACCCAACGTACCTAATTATGGGGTACTTGGACCCTCTGGGAAGTATCTGCCGTGTAAAGTGGGATGATTAGGTGGCCGTTCTTCAATCCTCTCCATGTGTAGTTTCCCGGAATGGGGGGGACCCCAATATAGAGCCCAAATTACTAGTTGTAGGGACCCCCAAAAGGGTACGCCTAATTTTGGGACCCCCCCGGCCCAATATTTGCGTAACACGAGGGAAGCCTTGCCCCTAAACCCTGAACCCTAAAGCCTGAACAGTCAGCCGTGCACCCTAACCGCCCTAAGCCCCAAGCATGCCAAGGGGTAAGTAGCCTTTGGGGTTTAGGTTTTAGGGCTTCATATAAATAGCGTGTTTTTTGGGACTGTACCTGGTACCGCTCCAGTGAAATACTAGAACAACAAGAGGGATAGCATCTTACTCTGTATTTGCCACTTTCGCATCCCCATAAAAAGTCCTACTCTTTCAGGCGCTATTCTTAGTCATTCATGCCGCTATGGTACCTGCATGCTTGAACAATGCAAGGGAAGCACTTAGCTTCGAACTCTGCACCCTGCACCCGCATAGAAAGGCAGGTAATATGTTTGCAACGCGATTTTGGCCGGCACTGCCGAAGCAGCAGGCTTCTCGTTACACATGCAGACACACAGAGAAAAACGACAAAAGATTTGGGTACTGCCCCCACCAGTACCCAAATCTTCAATAACATTATGTTTACTATCCAACTGTTAGGGAGTGGGGGCAGTTACCCAACCTATGATATTCATCAATGCCCTGAAAGTCTAAACTCGTAGTATCCCACTTAATAACCCCTATAATCATCCCCCATATGAGCTATAGTCTAAACTCCTAGTATCCCCCTTAATAACCCCTGTAGAAGTCCCCTATATAATCCCCTATATATTCCCCCTTTAAGGAGTTTAGACTATAGCTCATATAATTCTCTTGTAAGCCCCCTTAAAGACTTTAGACTACAGCTCAAGTCGATGTAGATGCGGTTGCAGCTTGGGGTGTAGAAGTTGACATCACCCTGGGCCTCCTGTTTAGGGTTTAGGGTTTAGGGTTACCCTTCCTGTCTTGTGTCTATATGGGGATTTCCCAAAATTAGGGGTACCTTTTTAGGGGTCCCCATAATATGGATTTTAGTATTTTGGGGTCTACATTGGGGTCCCCTTATTTTGGGAAATTACCATATATCTGGACCCTAAACCCTGAACCCTAAACACGAAAGAAACAGGAGCATACGATAAAACCACGCCGTAACAGCGCAACAACAACTTGCAGGTTGCATTTGCTTTTCTTGGGGCTCTGAGTCTATCAATATTACGAGTTAAGGTTTAGGGCAGTGCAGACACTGGGCCCTACAATCTGGCACTATTACCTACATTGGGTGAAGGGTAGACTCAAAACCTCAAATAAAACTCTAAACCCAAACCGCGTCCAAACATTCCCGAAGTCCCCCGCCCAGTCTCGGTGGGGCAGTACGGCAGCCAAAGAATGAGAACCTGACAGAGCCAGTTCTCAGGACTTTGAACTTTCAGAGTTTGGGGTTAGGGTTTAGGCTACCTCTCCACTTCATGGAGTTCCCAAACCTATGCCCCAAACCCTAGTCGTAGCGGCTTAAGGGACTCCTGGGACATCTGGTCATCTAGCCCTGAGGGTCCAAGTACCAAATAATCATATACTTACCCAAAACGTGTTCTCTAATTACTACTACCCCAACCCCCAGGTACCTTATCATTGGAAACATCAACCCTAAACCCTTAACCCTAAACCCTATATACCCCAATATATCCCTTTAAAAGTACCTAATTATTGGGTACTTGGATCCTCTGTGTATGGTAATTTCTTGAATCATTTCTCTAAACCCTATACCCGGACATCTTTGTGAACCCTACCCTAAACCCTAAACCCTAAATCTCCTAGGGCTCCAAATCACCCACTGTGTTGAATGTAGGCGATATTATTCCCTAAGGGTCCAAGTACCCAATATTTAGGTACTTGGGGTTTGGGTACTAGTAATTATAGTACAGGTTTTGGGGAAGTATAAGAGTTATTAGGGACTTGGACCTTTAGGGATTCATAGATTTATAAACCTACCGGTGATTAAGGGGGAGTAGGGGCGTGGATCTCATTAATGCTCCCTCATTAATCCCCATACCCTGAGAATATACCTATATCCACCTCCCCACTCTCCCTTAAGCTCCCGTAAGTAGATTAGAGGCCCCAGGACTATTGCACTGAACCGCAGCGGTTTAAGGTTTAGGGCTTGGGGTTGCCAACTTCCTTGGGTTCAACGCTGCGCCCGCTACCGCCGGTAGGATCACAAAGCAGTAAGGCCCAGGCGAGGGAGCCTACGTTGAGGGTTCCTGAAAAATAACCACTAGGCTTGGAAGCCTGCTTCTAAATAATCCCCTGAACTGGCCTCCTTTTACCCCATTACTGAGTAACGCTGTATAGGTCCCTTGTAAGTACGTGCTGAGTCCGTTGAACCACCAAATGCATGCTGGTTGTGAGCGGGGAACGAAAGTCTACAGGTTAATCGTGAGGATAGCTAAGGTTACTAAAATTCAGGCTCACAAGGATTTAAATATGCCTAATACGCCCCCCCGAGTTCCCGAAGAAAAAGAAACTCTCGCATGATCTTCATAGCGCTCTAGACACCAGCAGGAGCTAAAGATCCTATGACCCCCCGTAGCTGGCCTATTGGAACCTGCTAGGGTTCAGGGTTTAGGGTTTAGGGTTTTGGGTTTAGGGAGTTCAAGCGTCTAGAAGTACATCCTGGCAGGTCAACTTTACTCAAGCATGAAGTGGAACATTCGCTTGCATGACCCTAAACCCTGAAACCAAAACCCTAAATCACCTAATAGCAAGCGCCAGAACTTCCTACGACCCCCTACGAGCTCTCATCCCTAAAGCATGCTCTGCGTATACATAGGATTTAGGGTTTAGGGGTCATGGGGGGAATATAAGGGTTATACAGGGAAATGGAAAACAACATGGAAACTAGTTTAGGGTACATGCCCACCATAACCTCTATACTGAACCATCTGACAATCCCTAGCTAGATCCCTGTATACCCCCCGCGTATATCCCAGCGAGTCCGCTATCAAAACTTATGCAAACAACTGTCAAGGAAACATCATCAGCCCTATTGAGCTCCGATAAAAACCCTATAAACCGCAAAAAATCCCAAAACCTCGAGACCCGTAACCCATAAACCCACTGAAGATCACGCCTCGCGTGCCCGCTGGCGCCCCGGGGGCTCGAAGGTCGGTAGCTTCGAAGCCAGGTTCGCGGTCTCCTGCCAGCGGGGGTTTTAGGGTTTAAGGTTTAGGGTTTTAGGGTTTAAGGTTCGTAGTTTAAGGTTTATAGGATTCAAGGTTTAGGGTTTGTAGAGTTGAAAGGTTTAGGGTTCAGGGTTTAGGGTTCAGGGTTTAAGGTTTAGGGTGTAAGGTTTGGGGGGGTGCGGGGAATGCAAGTATCCTTGATATTATACGCATACACATACTGCTAGGAATAATTGCGATACCGACGGAATAACAACATACCGTTGACAGCAATGACAATGCTATGAAAGAACAAGAATTATCGTTCGCACTTTCGGATATTCATGTGGTTACTGTTCTTTCTGGTGTTATTGCAGTTAGTGTTACTTTAGTATATCACACTATGACTGTTTCTTATGTTGGTGATCGCGTTTACCGCGCTTTTTTTCACGGATGCATTGAGCCAGGGTTTAGTTTTAGTGTACAGTTTGGGGAGTTGGGATTCAGGGCTTTCAGTGTCGGGTCATTAGTCATTCTCATTCTTCCTTCTTGGTCCGACTTTCCTCCTCCTCCTCCTCCTACCTTCCGTTCAATGTGTAGCAGCGGGAAAGTCGCCACAGTCAGAGTGGCACTTGTAGAAGCAGCTGTGGTAATAATACTACAGGAAATAATATGGTACTTTCCCAAAATAGGGGGAACCCCAATATAGACCCTAATATACTATAGTCCTTATTATAGGGACTTCCAAAAAGGTATCCCAAATTTTGGGAAACCCCCATATAGCAGTGGAAGGCCAAACAACAACAATAAACCGGAGGCATTACTCATTAGTGCTGGGAGCAGACTTCAACTCGTGGACCATCTTCTTGACACCTAAGTGGTACTTTCGCAAAATATGGGGGAACCCAGTTTATATCCCCAAATACTATAGTCCTTGTTTTGGGAACCCCCAAACAGGTACCTTTCTCTTTTTTTTGGAAAACCCCCATGTATCATAGGCCGGTGATTCAGACCCTTGCAGAGGCGGGAGTTCGATCACGAAAGGGGGAGCGGAATAGCGTGACTGTTCCAAACGGAATGGTAGCAACGCAAAGCCACCCCCAGACACAGCAAAACTGAGTGACAGCGGAGAAGAAGCCAGCCTCTAAGCAAATGCCTGAACCCCCCGTTGGAGAGTTTTCCTACCGATCTATCCAAATAGCTTTTCCCTGTCCTGATTTATTGGCAAAGCCATTACAATATAGAATCCCTGGTTGGTTGGTTGGTTGGTTGGTTGGTTGTGGGTATATGGTCAGAAGAATCTCGAACTATATAAGGGACATGTGGTAGTCCTTGGTTCCCCATTACAGGGATCTGAGGTTACCATCCCTAAGCCCTCAACCCCTAAACCCTAAACCCTAAAACCCTAAACCCTAAAACCCTAAACCCTAAAACCCTAAAACCCTAAACCCTAAACCCCTAAACTGCTAAACCCTAAACCTCTAAACCCTAAACCCCTAAACCCCTCCACCCCTAAATCGTATTTACCGCTCAGGCCCGGAAAGGCAAGGCCTACCTGGGTGTCGCACTTCCCCTGCAATGTCAGAAGCGCCTTCGGGCAGGATCTTTCTGGGGGTCCCCCTTAAGCAGATAGGGTTTAGGGTTTAGGATTTTTGAATTTACGGTTTAGGGTTTAGAGATTTCAGGGTGCCGGAAGAGGTAGCGAAGCCTTTCCGAGACTCAAGGCGACAAGCCAAAGCTGAACCCTAGCGGGTTTCCTTTAGGCTGCCGTTTCCTTTTGTGGACCGGAAGGTACAAACTGAAAAAGTTAAAACAGTCCTATTACAGTAATCCTTATATGACCCATTATAGTACAATCCATTTTCTTTTCCATTATCCCCATATAACACAAATAGATACCCGATTATTAATATTTCTTTTATTAACTAATAGTTTCTCAAACCCGGCCTCAGAGCCCGATAGCCACTATCAAAACAGCCTTACAGCCAGCTCCTCCCCTTAAAGCCCAAGGAAACTAAACCTGAAACCATGCCCTTAGAAACTGAATCCTGAATCCTACACCCTCTAAAACCTAGACACCACATCTTAGACCCTAAATCTTGGACCCTAAATCCCAGAATCTATGTAGCGTAAACTGAGATCCTGAAGAAGGCCGTACAGATACTGTACGGCTCCAAAATCCCCTTTAAATCATGAAAGTGGTGCTCTTGGTGATTCATTATGTAACAACACCAAATTTTTCGTGTCATTCTCCATCATTTCTCTAAGCCGCAACCATCACCCGAAGCCCAGAAACCCTCTCAGGTCGAGGGCTAACTCGGGCAACCTGAACGATCATAATGAAAAAAACCTAAACCCTAAAACGCCTGAACCCCTAGAAGGGCTCATACTCAAGAACTCCCTAGGACCTCCCCTTGGCCCAAGGGTTTCGGCTTCAGGGTTTTCGGGTTTGGGGGTTTAGGGCTTATGGTCTCCCAATACGGGACCCCCATGTACGGAGCCCCTTCAGGCTTGAGTTGGTTGATATTAAGGACCTTAAGTTCATTTACCATGACAAGGAAACCCTATTGCTTACCATATACCCATAATATGGTAGCTAAGTTCCTTAACAGCAATCCCGTAGAGTTTTGGGTTCGGGGACAGAAAGACATTGGGCAGACTGCACCAGCCTTGCGTGCGACGTCTTGCTCTGCCGCTCTTCGCGTCCTTACTTAGCTTTCCCCTTTTTACATCTCTTGGTAAGGAAAAACCTGCATGACCTTCATACAATAGCGCCATAATTCCCTTAGTTTACGGCATTCAGGCGCATGCAGGATAGTACCTCACTTTAACATTTGCCTGAAGGCTTAGGGTTTGGAATTTGTAGTTTAGCGGTTTAGGGTGGCTTTACTGGAGGGCACAGCTTAATCCGGCATTTCCGGAGGCATGGATCAAGGTTTTTCGACGCAGCAGAGGGCGCATTTTTCGTTCAAAACGGTGTTTGTGGAGGGCTTTGGGTCCCTGAGGCCCTGGAGCCTCCTGGAGCCTCCTGGAGGCCCCTGGAGGCCCCTGGAGACCCCTGGAACGGCCTGGAAGCGCCTGGAAACCCCGCCACCTGCCTGAGTAACCTCTACAGACCCTACTATATACTATGGTTTACAATATAGACTATGTTTCGCGTTTTGGGTACACCCAAATGGGATTTGCGGTGGATTATGACAAGAGCACTTTTGCGAGATACGAGGAGTTTTAGCTACCGTTCTGTGGCTAGACCCCAATATACATTTAGACTGTTGGTCTAGTGATTGGGGACACCAGAAGGTTTTCAGGCTCCGAATGCTATACACTAAGCACTATTTTGGACCTAAGGCAATTAACTTTGGGAATTGGTAAACTCGTAAATCGATGTTTCGCCGATCTGGAAGTCTATATGCCGAACGACCAGTCCTGAACGGCGAACTCCTATG
>CAJNIZ010048178.1:0-13646 GCA_905231905.1 Symbiodinium pilosum | reverse complement strand
CCCAAAACCCTAAACCCTAGCCTTCCCTACAAATATCTTCTCTTCGGACTCCAGTTGGCCAATGCGCTCCAGTTCGAACCGCACCTCATCACGCTGTCCTGGCACAGGGTTAGGGTTTAGGGTTCAGTAGATGATCAGGGTTGTATAGGATTATAGGGTGTATGAAGCTTTCATGTAGGGGTTCTGGTTAGCCAGATTGTTCAAGTTTTTGAATTTAGGATAATAATTACTCCATCAGGACTACACGTATGACCCAGCGATGAGACCCCCAAGTTTTGTAAGGCTCTAACTGGCTTGTAAGTACCACCTGTTGACATTTGATTGGGTCACAACAATGCTGAGCCTCAAGTAGAGAAGTACAGAGACCCGCACAAAATGAATTTGTGGTTTAAGTTTTGAAGTTGAGGGCTAGGATATGCCTGGCTACGCTGGCAGTATCTACTGTTTCCAACGCATTAATAGTAAGGGTTCCGACAGCTCCAATCCTCACAAACCCCAGCCCTGAAGCCTTATTCCGAAATTCCAAAAAGTCTACCTAAACCCCAAAAGTATGTAGAATAATAGCCCTAAACCCTTAAAAACAGCCCAAAAGGCTATAATTCTACATACTTTAGGGGTCCAGGTAGTCATAAGGGCACACCCTAGACCCTGAAACCTCTCTTGAGCTTCATGGTTTCGGGTTTCGGGTTTGGGTCTAAGACAAAGAATACCGAAGCTTACATCCTCTATTACCCTGAGCCCTAAACCCTAAATCCTAAACCCTAAACCCTAAATCCTAAACCCTAAACCCTAAACCCTAAATCCTAAATCCTAAACCCTAAACCCTAAATCTATAGATTCCTAAGCCGAATGCAGGCCGCATGCCTTGAAGCCTCGCACCTGAAGCACCTGAAGCTCCCCTCGAGCTTCAGGGGGACTGGGGGAGTGAATATAGGTACCAACATAGGGCGATGGGTTTAGGGTTTATAGGGTTTAGGGGGTTTTGTATGGTGATTATATAGAGAGTGTTATCGGGATCCACGCCCCACCCTGCCTAGAGCACCAGTGAGAAAAGCCCACTCACGAACATAATAGCTTCATTGAATCCTACGCCCTATACATCCCATTGTATTGATATACGTACACACACACACCTACATATCCCTAATACCCCTAGAAGCCTCTGCATCCTACCCCTAGATTCCGTACAGCCTTGAGGGAGGTCCTTCCTTGAGATTGGAAGAATTCTAGTAGCTGCCGGGCTTCGGGCTTGGGGTTTGGAGATTAGGTTTAGCGATTAGGATCGAGAGCCCTGCCTTGAGATTGGAAGAACTGTAGCAGCTGTGGGATTTAGGGTTGTGTGGTTTAGTGTCTGGGGATTTAGGGTTTGGGTTCTAGGGATTGTGGTTTACAGATTTGGGGGGCCTAAACCCTAACCCCTACACCCTGCCTTGAGATTGGAAGAATTGTAGTAGCTGTCCCTTGTAATCTGCCGCTCCACTCAGCTCTTGCCTGCCAAGAAGAACCCCAAAAAGGGTTTAGGGTTTGGAGTTTAGGGTTTAGGGTTTTAGGGTTTAGGTCTCAGGGTTTGCGGTTTAGGGTTCCTTGATGTAGGGTTTCAGACTATAGGGTTCATTTGAGCCATAGTCTAAACTATTAGTATCCTATGTAGCAACCCCTATGATACTCCGATATATAAGCACCCTTTATGGAGTTTAGGCTATGGCTTATGTAGGGTTTAGAGTTTTTGGGTTTAGCGTTTGAAGCTTTGAAATATGTCCTACCAGGCACCACGCAGGATCTGTTCTTCTTGATGCAAGGTCTTTCCTTAAGTACTAGGTTTCTGGTAGGGAACTTAGCTTAAGTTACCATAATGTGCTTATATAATAAATGATGCAGTTTCCTTATTCTTGTAACTTCATTTTCTTAACAGCCCAGATTAGGGAGTGCATCGGCTTGGGTGAGGGTCTCGGGGCCTTAGGATTCAGGGCTGAGCGGTTAAGGATTGGGGTGATATGGGGGGTTTGTAGGTTTGCACAAGCATTTATACAAGCAATTCGTCTAGCTTACCGACTTCCTAGGGGTACAAACCCTAAGCCCTGTCCCAAACTCTGAACCCTGCAGCTTAAGCAGTTCCCAGGTGCATGCCGGACTCTTCCATCAATGTCTCCAGTGCTACCAGCGCAGCATCGTGCTCAGCTGCCTTCCTAGAAGTGTCGTGCTTGGTGCTGAACAAAAAGTGATCAGATTCAGGGTTTAGGGTTTAGGGTTTAGGGTTACAACCACGAAAACCGGAATCTTGGCTCGTAAGCAAAAGAAATGCACCCCAAAAATACGTACCTCGACTGGGGTATGCAGCCTAAACCCTAAACCCTGATCACGGAAGGACTTTCAGAATTTAGCAGATCGGGCTCTATCCCCCCTAAAAGGGTCCAAGGACCCAAATCATAAGAGTTTAGGGTTTAGGGGTAAAAGGTTTTGGTCTACCCTAAGGGTCCAAGTATTCAAAAAAAGATACTTGGGCCCAAAACAGGTTCCTATATAGGTAGTTCGGGCCCTAATTACATACTACTAAGTACTTGGACCCTTAGGTCTACAAATGAAACGCCATGCGTCTTGTTGTTGTGGGCTTCCCGGCTGTCAAAGGTGCGACCGAAAATTTCGCATTGAGCACGAAAAGTTGGCGGGTGCTCTGAAGCCCTCACCTCAAGTGTGGTAAACTCAAAGGAGGTTTAGGGTTTAGGGTTTAGGGTTCAAGGTTTAGGGTTTAGGGTTTAGGGTTGGAGCTTTCGTGGCCATAAGCTTAGCTTAAAGTGGTTTATAGGGGCCATGTAGTAGGGATAGTGGAAAAGAACATGGAAACTACTATTTAGGGTTTAAGGTTTAGTGTTTAGGGAATTCATGGGGACTACGTGGTTCTGAAGGGCCATACGGATTAAAGTTTTATCTTTTGGGCTTTCAGGTGAACTCTTCCAGGAAGGATCCTACTTGACCCTAAACTTCAAACCATCCTATTTTTCCGAGAGACACTGAAAGATTCTTTTTTCAAACATAGCCACAGCTGCCAAGAAATCCGAGCTGCTGCCGTGAAATTTATGTCGCCTTTCCCAGGTCCTGGGTCTGTGTCAGCCGTCGGGGTTAAGGATTAGAGGTTTAGGGTTTAAGGTTCCAGGACCCTCCTTGTACCTTTAAATAGGGGTATCTGGTATTTAGGGTACATAGACGGTAAATGGAGGGTCTAGGTTGGGAGTAGCCAAATGATGTCAGGCCTGACCTAATTTAAAACTCACAAAAGCACAGAGCAGGCAGGGTTTGGGGTTCAGGGACTTGAGGGTCCAAAGGAGATTCCCCCACCTAGACTGAGTTTCCATTTTCTTTTCCATCATCCCAATATTGCCCCTATATAAACCCCATTATAGTAGTTTCCATTTTCTTTTCCATTATCCCAATATGAGCAGTACCCAACCTTGAGAACCCTAGGGAGCACTTACAGGATGAAGCTGCTGAACTTCAGCGCAGGCCGAGCTCATATGGCAAGGTTATTTAAGAATTCTCTGAGGTATCTCAAGTTCGTCTGGATTCCCCTCTGAGGTAGTAAAAGGCTGTTGTGTTTTTATATGCAACCGCAAAAGACCGAAAGACCAGAGTATTCCTGAATCACTAACAACACCTATATATGACCTACGGTCTAAAGTCCTAGTATCCCACGCCACGAGCTCTACAAGTGCAACAGTGCAACGCTATATGGGTGGTTGTCAAAATTATGGTCCCTTTTTGGGTCCCTATTATAATACGGCACCTAATATTTAGGGTACCCAAAAAGGCACCCACTTCAAGTACTTTAGACTATGGCTCATAGTTGTGGCGTCTGACAGGACATTTGCTCACAATGCGCATTTGTTGCGTATCTTACCCTCGCACAAACTATCATGGATCCACGTACAAACCCGGTTTTAAACTGGTGGTAGTCTTCACAAGGTTTGTTTGAAGGCTACACGCTAGTTTAGTGGGGGCATGTCAACAACTATCATTCTGGAACCCGGGATAGCCCAAACTTACTTACGAGATCCTTTCAGCATGTAATATGTTTCTTGCAGGTTTCGAGAAGCTGGTGGCTCCGAAAATTAGGGGCCCCTTGTGGGGGGATTAAAAATGTAGAAGTCTACTGGGGTCCCCTGATTTATGGAAACTACCATATCTTATCTTCTCGCACGGTACAAGATGCTGTAGTAGAGTGCAGTTCGCTGTAATATAGCACACAGAAACCCCAAGGCAACTGTGAACCCTAAACCCTGACACCTAAGCCCTAAACCATGTGACTTTGCCAAACTCAGGATCGCTCTCTCTATACCTAGACATGCCACACAACACATTTCAGTAACAGGGGGGTTCCAATTCGCCCAGCCCCCAAGATTCCCTCCTAAGGGTCCACGGACGCAAGTATCAGGGGTCTAGGTGCCAGATACCACTCAGGCTATAGTATTTGGGCCCTAAACCCCATCATTTCGGTCCTTGGACTCTTCGGGGTTAGAACCCTATAGCTAGCATGCAACTATAATGGGGTGCTAATTTTGCGAGCTGAGGTTACCAAAATCCTCTCAGTACCTGAAACGACCCCATAGAGCCATAATCCAAGAATCCATCTCACTTGTGATTTTCCATGCTCCATTAGTGGGCTACTATCCCAAAGCCCTATAGAGTACACCTTGCATCCTATACAAACTTATCAGTCCCTTGTTAAACCCTGAACCCTTAAACCCTACATCCTAAACCCTAAGCCCTAAACCCTCAAATTTTCAAAGCTTCAAATCAAAATGACCCCACCCAAACCCCAAGTGATGGTAATATTCGGATTTAGGGCTCTGCCCATACCCCTACACCCTAAAACCCTAAAACCCTAAACCCCCTAAGCCCGAACAATTTTGGGGCTCTGCCCCGCCTCTGCCCATTTTCTTCGTAAAGAAGTTCCCAAGCTCGCCCTTCACGTTGCGCTTCAGATCCAGTGGAGCAGAGGAGGCCGCTGAGGGAGTTGGTGGCTCCTGTATAGGATTTAGAGGTTTAGGGTTTAGGGGTTAGGCTTTTGGGTTTAGGTTTCAGGGGTTTAGGGTTTACGGGATTTAGGGTATGGGGTTTAGGGTATAGGGTTTAGGGTTGAGGGATGAGGGCTTCAGGTATAGGGTCTAGAACTCGGGATTTAGAGCCCCAACTACTCTGAAATAGGGCCGGGGTTGTGTTGGGGGGGGTGTTATAGGAATTCTTTGGGGTTATATAGAGGTTGCACGGGGATTGCAGGGATTCTATGGCCTTAGTACACTTCAACCCCACAATTCCCGGCATGTAAGGTAATTGGGGTCATGCAAGATCTTTGGTATCCATCGTACTTACCCTCCCCCGGGACAACACGGGACCTGACAAGATGCCTTCCTTAGACTACTGTCCTTTAAATAGGGGCCTATGGAAGGAGACCCCATTATTTAGTGTTTAGGGTTTAGAGTCACATGAGAAAACAGGCTTGGCTTACCGCAAGAATGCTTGCGTGTCCAGATGGACAAATGATTACCTGTCACTCCAACTCTCGACAGGTCCATTACAGCTACCCCTTAGTAGGTATAACCCATTAAGCTGTACGTACCTGGGGTTACAGGTAACCCTGAACCCTAAACCCTAAACTCCAAACGCCTATGATTACTAAACGCTCTGGATCATGAGGATGTCGGGGGAATGGAGTAGGCTGGCTGCTCTGACACGGACAGGGTTTAGGGTTTAGGGGTTCAGGGTTTAGGCTTTAGGGTTCAGGGTCGGGGAAGGCCGGAAAGAAGCAAAACCTAAACCCCTGAACCCTGCTCAGATGAGCTGGGATTCAGCAAAATACTTATTGAACCCGGCTCCACAGGATTATATAAGGATATAAAGACGGGCAATCAGAAATCATCATCCTGCCTATGAAAAAGACTTAAGCAGTACTCCTGACTCAACAATTCTAGGCCCTAAGCCCCAAACTGTTACCCCCAAACCCTAAATCCTAAACTCTACTTCTCAAACCCTAAACCGTAAAGTCTAATGAAAACACAAACCCTAAACACTAAAAATTAAATGGTAAACCCAAACCCTCAAACCCCAAACCCTAAACTCTAAACCCCAAACCCTAAACCCTAACCTCTAAACCCCAACCCCTAAACCCTAAACCCCGAACTCTACTTCTCAAACCCTAAACCCTAAATCCTAAACCCTAAAACCTAAACCCTAAAACCTAAACCCTAAATGCTAAACCCTAAATCCCATACCCTAAATCCTAAACTCTAAAACCTGAATCCTAAACCCTAAAACCTAAACCCTAAAACCTAAATTCCAGCCGCGGCCTCTTTCGCCGGGGCCGCGGCGTCGCCAGTTTCGGCGGCTCGAGCCGCTGCTTGCGCCCTCGCCGCCTCCTCAGCCGCAAGCACCCTCCTGGTAGGGAGAAAACGGTTTTAGGGTTTAGGTGTTTAGGGTTTTGGGGGTATAGGGGTTCAGGAGTGTAAAGCTTCTAGGGCCTAGGGGTTTAGGGTGTCAAGCCTCTAGGGCATAAAGGCGGGGGGATTTAGGGTTCAGGGTTTGTGATTCAGGGTCTAGGCTTGAATTTAGCGAGGCGCAGGGCTTATAGCTCAAGTTGTCACACAAGTTGGAGGCTCATGGGCAACGTAGAGCCCTAAATGCAAGGACTGTATAGAGAGTTCGGGGTAGGTACTTGTAAGAAGCCATGAACCTCCATGATGGATCTATCCTTGACTCTTCATACAGGATGTTGGTAACCCCAACGCCTGAAATCAGGAACCTAGGACTATGACATGACCACGAAAGGGTCCAACTTTGACGGGCTGGTGCTACCAAAGCGTTGTTGGTTCTACACTCCCCTCACTTTTACAATGCAAGCGCCCACCCAACCCCGGTAGTAGTAGTGTTAGTATTAGTATTAGTATTAGTACTATCATTAGTAGTAGTAGTAGTAGTAGTAGTAGTAGTCGTAGTCGTAGTAGCAGCAGCAGCAGCAGGAGTAGTAGTAGTAGTAGTCGTCGTCGTCGTCGTCGTCGTCGTAGTAGTCGTAGTCGTAGTCGTAGTAGCAGCAGCAGCAGCAGCAGCAGCAGCAACAGCAGTAGTAGTAGTAGTAGCAGTAGTAGTAGTAGTAGTAGTCGTAGTAGTAGTAGTCGTAGTCGTAGTCGTAGTCGTAGCAGCAGCAGCAGCAGCAGCAGCAGCAGGAGTAGTAGTAGTAGTAGTAGTAGTAGTAGTAGGAGTAATAGTAATAGAAGAGGTAGTAGGAGTAGTAGTAGTAGTAGTAGTAAACTTTCCCCACCAATCCCCTCCCCTTCGTTCCCGTCATAAATCGGAGGCAGTAGAAAGGGCGGTTCTTCTTATGCTCATAAGCCTCTGGAAATTTGAAATATTCCTTTACAAGAAGGTGGTGTTGTTGTATGAGTTGGAGGGACTAGCTCAAACTTAGCGTTGCGCCCACCCCTGAACCCTAAATTGATGACGAACCCTTAAACTCCGAAACACCACTTCCCCCTCTACATACAAGAAACTTCAAAATAAATCCTCCCTGCTAAACAAAGATGGAACCTTGCGCTGCATCCCAAAGGTTGCTGCCTTTTTCAAAGCGCCGAAGTGCCACACCCTAAGTCCAAAATCACATGCCCTAAGCCGCAAACCCCAAGCCCTTATCCCTAAACCCTTAACCCGACAGGCTAAATTAGGGCTTAGGGTTTACAGGGTTAGCCCTAAATCCTAAGTCCTGCCTGCACCTACTTTCGAGGACTAGGTAAGGCCTAAACTTTAAACTTCTCAGAAGGAACTCTTTGCCGGTCCTCTCAGCTTCTGCCACAGCTGCGGGGAGCTCCTGGACACAAAATCAAAGTTCCCAAGCGGAAGTGAGGTTTCGGGGCGACGGTTTGGGACTTAGGTGCAGGGGCTTAAGGTTTATGAGGCGTAGGTTTTGGGGAGGGCTTATATTAAACCCTAAACCCTAAACCATAACAAAGGGCTTAGGGGCATTATATAAGGGATGGCCAATGGTTTGACTTCACCGTGCCCTTCCATCACTGATATGAATACCTTCCAGCTCAGGGGTCCACGAAATTAGGTCCCTAGTATAATACGACCCCTGAAAGACAGGATACCCAAAAAATGACCTGAACTCATGCCAGTCTTCCATGTGGGCTAGATGAGAAATGTGGCTCAAAATTGCTTAGGAAGGACTCCATGTAACCCTAGAAGCTAGAGCCTAAAACCTAAACCCTGGTTTCCTAGCAGAAGACCATGCAAAAGGGAGCTTGAAAGAGGCTTTAGAAGCGAGGTCTGAGGGACTTTGAACCCAGAAGATCTCTGCACCCTGTTGGCATATCAACCCTGCGCGGTTGAGGGCTTAGGGGGTTACTTCCTCGTTCTGAGCAGGGAATAGGGGAGTATATTATGGGAGTATAATATCATGTAGGGATATTCACTTATTCCCTACAGGTAGACGCTCCAACGGTAATCCGTAATCCCTTAAACCCCAGCGCTCAATGGAATTCCCTCTTACCGTGTTAGTGTGCAAGTACTCAAGTGCATACGATAATCTGGATGGCCATTGGTACCCAAACCTAAAACCCCTGTCATATAGCTACTTGGACCTAAGCCCTGAACCCTAAACCCTGAAGCCTAAAGCCTAAATTGGACCCTGAGGGTTGACAAAATGTCCTGCTTCCTCGTAAGCCGGATCATGGTACGAGGCAAGTGCTGCACGGCAAGGTCCTTCGTTACCAAGCGCAGATGGTTTAGGGCTCAAAGGTATTGGCTTTGGGTTTAAGCCCTACTCGAAATGTGAAACCCTAAACCCTAAACCCAACCCTTAAGCCTTGAGAGCCTTAGGTTCCTGTATGTTTGCCTATCTTGTTTTGGTCTTGACTTGGCCCACATTACCCTAGGAAGAAAAAAGGATCCTTGTTACATAAATATAAGGAATCCCATACCCCAAAAAGTATAAAGGATCTCTAACATTGATCCAGTTGAAGGGGTTTGAGGGGCTTAGGGACTCAGGCTGTAGGGCTTAGCGCAAAGCTTTAAAACCAATAGAGAGGTTTCTGGCCCTTGTACTTGGTAGTCTCCTGAAATAGGAGGACACCAATATAGACCCCAAAATACTATAGTTCATATTATGGAGCCCCCCAAAAAAGGTACCCCCCCCCCATGGGAGACCCCCCATTTGTAAGGTCTTAGTTCACAGCAGCGCTCCCCTATTTCCTGTCCCCGCCTCTAACCCCCTCCAGAGCTAGGTTGTGCTTAGTTCACTCACCTTAAGGGTCCAGGGACCCAAATAATAGGGTTTTAGGGCCCAAATACCATGAATATTATAGTATTTGGGCCCTAGAACCCTGTTATTTGGGTCCTTGGACGCTTAGAGTCACACACCAAACCCCTAAATGTAGTATTGGGGGATCCGAATCCTACCCGTCCAGGTAAGCCCTGAACTATTTCAAGCCAAGATGCTAGAGCCCTAACCCCAGGCCTCCATGTCTATAATATAAATAATACCTACACGGGTCCCAGTGTCTATAAATAGTACCTACTGTGGGCCATTTGAGCTATAGTCTAAACTCCTAGCATCCCCCTTAATGGCCCCTCTAGTAGTCCCGTATATAATCCCCCATATAACCCCCCTTAAGGAGTTTAGACTACAGCTCATTGGGAGCCCTATAATAAGTGCTCAATGCTAAGCTCACTGGAACTAAAGATTAGCATCTTGAAGCCTGAGCTAGAAAGGCAAATTTCAAGAGACGAGTTTCATCCATACATATATATATATATATATATAAGGTTTAGGGTTTAGGGGTTGTCAAAATTATGGTCCCTTTTTGGATGCCTACTATAATAGGGCACCTGATATTTAGGGTAATTACCCAAAAAGGGATCATAATGTGAACAACCACCCATACTTATATACAACCTCAAGATGTTGACTGATTCGACAGCCCTAATTAGCCGAATGCACCGCCATATAATCCACAGTTTCCATTCCATCTTCCGCCAATTTCTTGCACAAGAGAAGCCCGCAGCCTAACAACCCCGAAACCTATAGTCCCCCTTTAAGTAGATACAATATGGGGTATGTGGGGGATTCTATTATAATATACCCCAAAGCCATACTCTATCCACTTGAGGGGCACTATAAACCCAACCCTTAACCTCAAGCAGGCGCCACACCCTAAGCCGCTCCTCGTGCTCCTCTGCGGCTTGTTGTAGAGATTTGAAAGCCCTGGCCAGTGACCGGCCGCCTGTACTTAGCAAGCGTTACGGCTCAGGGCTTTAGGGTTTCAGGGTTTAGGATAACCCTGATTGATAAAGTACTTTCAATCTTCTTTTCTGCTACTTCTATAACTTCTAAATATGCACATAACCCGTGGAAATAGCTAGGTTTGAACTCCCTCCTCCTGATAATACGTCTCCCCTGCCCCCACTCAACAACGAATGTTCCCCTATCATATATTAATACAATACGATTTAAGGTTAAGGGATGGGGGGGTTGGGGGTTTAGGGCTTCGGGTCGAGGGGGGATTTATCAACCCGTTCTCTTAGTTGACCAGCCAGGAAAAGCTATGAGGTCCGGCGGTTGTCGGCTGTTACCTTCGAGGGCAGGTGAAGGCAGCTTCAATCATGGCGGCGTTTGCTTCGCATTATTTGCCCATTTCTTGAGACCTGTGTGGTTTTTCACGCGATCCCCACCGGCTGCCTTTAGCATGACGCTCGTCGCGCTTCAAGTCTGGCACGCCTGCTATCCAATGCACGCGTGAAGAGAGCGGCGGGGGACTTATCATTTATACTGTAGTTTCCTCAGACCTAGTATAACAATAATATGCTGATCAATTCCTTAGGGCTACACTATAATAGAAATTGAAAACTCCTAAGAAGACTTATAATAGTACATTCCCATTCAAATATGACGGTGCTATACTGCGAGGACATAATACATGCATTCTGCAGGGCGGGGCTTGTCATTGTTGGAATGTAACCCTAAACGGAAGGGTTACCCTAAACCCTACAGAACGTCACGTCCTGGCGATGTGTGTCTGTGGTGTTCAGATTTCAGCAGAAAAAATGAAGATATTTCTTCCCAGAATGTTGGACCCTAATATCAGGCGGGATAGGGGTTCAAAATTCGAGGGGGAGGGATTTGGAAAGTCTTCGGGACTCTTGCCTGATACACCAACGGCTTATGGCAAAGGTCCCTGGTTTGGGATTTGATTTAGGGTTTAGGGGCGCATGGTTGTTCAGGATTTGGGGGTTTGGGATTTAGGATTTGCGGGTTCACCTGCTACCCCCAAATACTACTCGCCCTCAGGTTCCCGCGTGATTAGGGTTATGTGAGGCCAATGAACCTTATTAAGTGGGAACCCAAGGTGGAGTGGCACTCCCTAAGTCCTAACCCATAAGCCAAAAGCCTTCTCCTGCTTTGCGGAGGGCGTCTCTTCGCAGACCTCAGCGGGGTTTATGGCTTCTGGCGGACTAATGAGGTGGGGCAAAGAGGGATTCTATAGGTGCTAGGGGACTATAGGGTTGTAGTGGGTTATACAGGATTCGGGGGTTGCAGGATATGAGTCCCAATGATGGAGAATGTCCAGAAATCACTGCAATCCAAGGCCCCCGCCCTGTAAACATGACCCCCCCCTCCCCGGAAGTATGAAAGCCTTGCACCAATAATGATGCAGAAAAGCGCGGCAGGGTTCATGTTTGCTTGGAGGCCCCCAACCCTACACCCTAGGGGGCCCTGTAAACATCAAACTTTTATGGCTTTTCAAGGAGTCTATAGGAATGAAAGATAAATAGTAAGAAACATCTTACACCCTACCCCTATAAACCCTAAACCCCTGTGGGTGCCCGAGCCTTAAACCCCAAAAATGCGTCTGTAGAGCTTCCATTTTGAGGCTTCAGGGCTTAGGGGTTTAGGGTTTCCAGGCTGCAGGCCCAAACATCAGAGTGTCCTTACTTGGGCATATGTCATTGTAATACATAACTTAACACTATACAGATATAAAATCTATACTGAACAACACATCCGAACAACTGAGGCTGCGGCTAGGCAATGAATGCACCTCCCTTAGGCAAGTGCAGGCAAGGCGCCTTTGTCCATTAGCAGGACGCTGATTGGTATCCAGCTGTCAGCATCAACAAATCGAAAGAAAAGGTCGTTGTGGTCTCCTTCTTTCGAGGATCCATCAAACAAGCATGCGCAGGCTTGCAAAGGATGTAGAGGGCCCACTCAACTCCTAGACCCCAACACGTAGACATGGCCTCCCTGAACAGCAACTACCAACACAGCCTAAACACTGAAATCCTGAAGATGAAACCTCGAGCTCCCAGACTCTAAAACCCTGAACTCCAAAACCCCAAGCCAGCAATTCACCACAGGCCACTAAAACTGTAAACGCTTAAGCCCTTCAAACCCAACGACAAAATCCTGAAGTCCTAAACCCGAAGCTCCTAAACCCCAAGCCGCCATAACCTTCAATGATTAGTCCCCCTTAAGTAGATAGAATATGGCTTTGGGTAGATTATAATGAGATCCCCATATACCCATACATAGTCTATCTACTTAAGGGGGACCCTAAACCCTAAACCCTAAACCTTAAACCTTAAACTCTAAACCCTAAACCCTAAACCCTTCAAAGAGCTCCTTCCATGGTTGATAGGCGATCCACCAATGCCCGGCCCAGTTTTGCCAGGAGCTCAGGCGCCACTTCCACGTCAACATCAGCCATGATACTTACTGGGTTTAGGGTTTAGGGTTTAGGGCCATGTTACTTATTGGGCTCAGGCCGTGAAGCTAGGTTAGTTGCATGTATAAGGCTAAAGAGGAGGCATAGCTGAAGACGGGAAATACTGTATGATCTACACTACAGCTTAGGGTTTGGGGTGAACTAACATTCCGTACTATCATAGAGGTAAATACGGGCAGTTGATGAGGGCCAGCTAGGGGGATCCACTTCCCCCTATTCCCTCTTAAGCATCGTGAGGTTTACAGTGTGCGATCTAGAGTAGTAGGGTTTGAGGCCCGAGGTATGCGAGTTGACCGCTTAGGGTGCAAGCTTTGGAGTATTCGGACAGAGGGTTTAGGCTGGGCGTGGGGTTTCTTCTGGCGCTTTCTGGGAAGATGGGTTGTGTTTGGAACGCCCTTGACTTGAGGTATACCTAGTTTGCAGACATGGCAGCATTGCTGGAATGGTCCGGCTTTCGAGAATATATATATATATACACATATTATTATCATATCATATAAATAAATATATATATATATATATGTATGCTTCTGGTTTTGGATGTTTAGGGTCAAGAAACTGAGCTAAAAGTTCAGAGTTAAACGTTGGGTTCAGTAATGGGCATGGGAAATTATCCCTAGAACCTAGCTATGTAGCCCCGTTTCCAGTTGCTGAACCCTATATCAACCCTATAATCTCTTTTTAAAGGGACACCTAAAACCCCCATGTATGGGTAACTAGAGCCAAACCGCGTGTCAAGAACAGAGCTTGGCTTGGACCCTGGAAGCTCACGTTCGCTGAGATTCGCGCATGACACAGCCGGTCTAGGGTTTAGGGTGTATATATATATATAATTATTTATTTATTCATCTATTTACCAGGAGAATCCTACAGGCGGTTTTTTAG
>CAJNIZ010048177.1:11151-29513 GCA_905231905.1 Symbiodinium pilosum | reverse complement strand
GGAGGGTCAGGGGGGCCTAGTAAGTAGGTTAGTAACCCCTATAACTCATGATCCCAATTAGTAATCTACTTTTTGAGTTCCCTTGACCCTCCAAGTACTGACCACCAGTAAGATTGCAAAGTTTGCGGCCCAAGTCGGGAGTCTCCTCCGCAAGCTCCTTGCAGAAAGCATCAGGGTTTGCTCCAAAAGGGGATGCCCGTAGTGACGCTAAAAACATCTGGGGATGATAGTTAAGCACATGATGGGAAGTCCATGTTTTGGGGACGACATAAATAGGGTTGATTTTGCCTCTTGTACTTGGAAGGTCATGGGGACTTCATAAGTAGGTGAATAATGGGGATAATGAGGGCTGCTATATGGGTTATAAAGGTTTTTAACCTTCTTGCCAGGTCCCCCTGACCCTCCAAGTACCGGGGTGGCCGGAGACCACCTCCCCATGCTCATCACCCTCCACTGCACCGGCGGTAGTCCTCAAGAAGCTCTGGGATGTTCGCCTCCGCAGCAGTCTTGCAGTTTACACTTTCAAGTCCATGGGTATAGTCCCACTTAAGTAGATAGAATCTGGCTTTGGGTATGTTATAATAAGATCCCCATATACCCCATGTTCTATCTACTTAAGGGGGACTATAGTCATAAGTGTGGTAATGATTGGGAGAACTATACTGATGACTCAGGGACTCACAGCCCTACTTACAGCTTGCCGCTGAACCCACGCAGAAGGCAACATAAAAAAATGGTGTCTTCCCTAAATGGGGAACCCCAATATAGACCCCCAAATGGCATACTCCTCATTATAGGGACCCCAAAATGGTACCCTAAACCCTCAACCCTTAACCCAAATCCTGCCTCATCCCATCTTTGGGAGAGGTAGTCTGCCAGCTGCACACCGCACCTATCAGAGGTGAAATTCCTGGATTTTTTTCAGGACGGACTACTTCGAAAGCGTTTGCCAAGCATGTTCTGGATTGCTGTTAAGGAACTAAATCTAGGTCCCTATAATATGTATATATCGTAAATGATAGGGTTCCCCAATATAGTAACTTAAATTAAGTTCCTTAAGAGCAACCCAGTGTTTTCAGTGATCAAGACTGCATCCACTTGCTGAGAGACGCGCCACAGCGTGCACGACGAGGCCGCAAAGGATAATCGCATTCGACCTGAAGCTCGTCAAGCAGCTGGGGTTTAGGGTTTAGGGTTTAGGGGTCTAAGGTTTAGGGTTCAAGGGTTTATTACCACTACATAGGATTTGGCGAGAACCACTACCTAGGGTTTGGGGAGCTATGTTGGTTTTGATTTCTTTTAATTTCGAAAATTTGAAATTTCGAGATTTAGGATACCAGTAGCTAGGGTTCTCAAATTTCTTCATCTCAAAACTTTGACATTTTGAAATTTCGAAACCAAAATACCCCTTAAACCCTTGGTAAGCTTCAAAATGTTTTTAAAAAAAGTGGGATTTTCGGAGTCAAAGCTCAGAGTAACCCACCGAAACCCTAAGTGATGGCAATAAACCCTAAATCCCCTAAACCCTAAACCCTAGACCCTGAACCCTAAACCCCCTAAACCCTAAACCGTGAACCCTGAATCCCCTAAGCCCTAAACCCTAAACCCTACCAAAGCCCTTACCCTAAACCCCTATACCCTAAAGCTTGAATCCCTAAATCCCTATAACCCCTTTAAAGGGACCCTGGGAACCCTAAACCCTGAGGCTCACAGCTCCGATGCGTTTCAGGAGGCGGCCGTCCACGTTGGCAGCTTTGGCCACTCCCTGGCGAGAGACCCACCGGCGAGTGGGTTAGGGTTTAGGGTTTAGGGGTTTGGGGGTTTAGGGTTTGAGGGTTTGAGGGTTTAGGGTTTACGGCCTTAAACCCTGAGCCCCCAGCCCCAAAACTCTAAACCGTAAAGCCAAAACCCCTGGGGTTATTTTCAAAAGCCTACAAGCGACACCTCTGGAGGCTCCATCTCGGTTTGGGGCAGAGTGGTTGAGATCCTCCCGGTTTTTGGGTTTGGGGTAAGATGAAATGCTCAACAGAAGAGGTCCCTTAATTACACAAGGACCCTCCATAGGCAACGAAGCCCTTGATAACCATACATGCAAAAATACCAAAGCCCTAAACCCTAAGCAATACATGAGTGTCCATGGTCTTTCCCGTTGTCCCTATTAACCCCTATGAAACCCCTATATAACCCGTACAGGACCCCTATTTACCCCTTTAACCAACGATCCCACTTCTCTGGGCCGCGCGCTCGGGACAGTCCTGCCAGCTGCTCCAGAGACTGCGCTATTCGCACAGGAGCCTGCTATTAGGCAAGGTGGTGGCAACATACGTTTAGGGTTTAGGGTTTAGGTTGAAGGCTTAGGGTTTAGGGCTTAGGATTTTGTAGTACTCTTCTGGTCCATGCTGCACATGTCCCAAAGCCCATATAAAGTGCTTGGGGTTTAGGGTTTGTACCGCTGCCATGCGCATCCAAATATTCTAGGGCCTAGGATTTGGGAAGGAAGCTATCTGTGTAGATGTACTTATGTGTATTAGAATATGCAGGGAATGGGAAAGAAGATGGAAGCTACTTGGTACCGTATTATTCAGGGTTTACGGCTTGGGGTTGGAATTTGCATCATGGAGAACCATATGAAAACAACATGGAAACTCACATGTAAGCCGGTTTAATGCCCACAAGAAGCCGAAAAGTCTACCTGGGGCTTAGGGATCAGGGTCCCCCAAACCCGAAACCTAAACCCTAACCCCCAAATCCTAAATCCGCAACCCTGAACCCTAAACCCCATCAAGGGTTTATTGTGGATTAGGGTACAGGAGTTGTTAAGCATTAAGGCGCTGACCCGATGACAGATAGGCAAGAAGGCAGATAGGCAAGCATGCATCCGGTTTCTGGAAATGACAGGGTTTAGGTTTTAGGGCTTAAGGGGGTTAAAGGGCTACAGAAGGGTTATATAGGGATTCTATAGGGGGTTATATAAGGGTTACATAGAAATTATATACGGTCATGAAGGGACAATGGAAAAGAACATGAAAACTACTAGTCATTATTGAGGGGACCTAAGATTGAAAGCGCATGACCTAGTAGTGACAGCTGTCACACTAAGAATTGCGGTAGAAATGGTAACACACGTCTAGTCCTCCTAGCTCCTTGCGCATTATGGTTTAGGACATGACAAGATCATGAGGATTTGGGGGAAAGGCAATTCTTCACTGATAGTACAGAATTGCATTCAATCTCGATAGTACAGTACTTTAATACATTTCATATTCTGGGCCATTCTTTCATTCCTTGCTAACCAGCCAGCAGGCGAACCCTAAACCGAACATATCCCTCTAAAGTGCCCCAGTCTCCCGTTCATTTAGCATTTGAGTTTCCATGTGATTCTCCACTCCTAGTCAGCCCTCAACTCTACACCCGATAAATCCACCATAACCACTATATAACCCTGCAGAATTCCTATAATCCCCCTATAGAAAATCACGCTTTTAGCCTAAACTCTACAAGCAAGCGTTCCTTGGCATCCACGAGGCATTGAAAAGCGAGCAAGGCCTGGGCATTGGCCATGGACCATTCTGTTCTTTAAGCTCATAGGTCTCCCATGGGGACATATGGGGACATGTTTGTAATATATAGGGATACACTAGAACCAAATCAAACAGGAAATGAAGAATTAAATGGAAACTGGGTTCATCCAGTGGTTTATTCGGGTCTAGGATGTAGGGCTTATATGGAAGGTCCAGGAGGCCATTCGCGAATAGGTTAACAATGTGAACAACCGGCGTTACTATGTGGCATTTAAGCCCCTCCTGACCCTCCAAGCATGGGGGTTCAACCAGGATTTAGGGTTGAGACTTGTTGGCTCTGTTGTTTATGCGATCTTTTGCCGAATGTCAAGTCGGAATGCCATACTAGGCAAGTCCAGTCTGGAGATTAAGGTATAGGGTTCTACAAGTGTGGGGTTTCGAGGTTTTGGAACGCGTTACAGTAGAGGGGTGCTGGCCCAGATATGTCCCCACGAAGGTACTTTTTATCAGCGGCCCCCATCAGAAGCATGACATGGTGATGAGACACTCGAGTCGCTGTGAAAAGCATGGAAGCATTTCGACGGTGTGAGGGCCCATCACTTCGCGAAGGTTATTGGCGGTCTTGTTGCTTGCACCTGATTTACTGGGTAACCCAAAATATAGCACCGAAGCTAGCAACAGCTGAGGCGCTTTCCATTCACTGTAGATGAATGAGATCACACGTGAGGGGGTACCCATTTTTCAGAAATGCTCCGGTACAGGGGTCTGCTGCACCAACCGAGAACCCGCTCCTAGCTGAGTCCCCGGCATGCACTAAAGCATCTGCACCTCCAAATGCCGCTCAAAAGTGTGTTTCTCAAAATCGGGAGCTCTTAAGGGCAGTGGGGATGTATGCGACCCGTGGCTGCAGTGACAGATCACTATGGGAGCATTCATTTCAGAAACCCCGTATGGGGGCGCGTCAAGATGCATACCCGGATTACACGCAAAAACTGAGAGACAGTGACCGCAACGACAATGATACAGGTCATACTGATAACAATAACTATAACGGCTTTTTGCACAGTAACAGGATAGGCACTAAACCTTGCTTCTCGGAATCAAAGTCTAACTCGACGTCGCATTTGCAGGTGTTGTGCCGTCGTCCTCGTAGCCGCCGCCCCTGCCAGCATCGTCGTCGTCGTCGTCGTCGTCGTCGTCGCCGGCGTCGTCGTCGTCGTCGTCGTCGTCGTCGTCGTCGTCGTCGTCAACGTCGGTATTGTTATTGCCGTTCTTTGCTGCAGTTTCTAGTAGGAAGGGGACGGGGAGGCGAATCATTCAGTCTGCCCACCTGCGTTGGAGACCGCGCTCGAGAGGAAGTCATTGCATGCGGTGGCGAAAGCCGCCTCGAGCATTGCAAGCCAAGTGTGCCAAACCGGCATTGCCAAGGACGCTTGCTCATGCGAATCCATACCTGTTCGTAGACATCTATGCCAATTTGTCAATTCCGAACCTGGACTTGTCATGTCTGTTCGTCCAAGAACACAAACAACTTGCAAGTGATGGAATCTACAATCACACGCACGTGAGGTAACCTACGCTGCCCCTTGGAGGGCACCAATAAACGAACTCCCTGTGTAAGTTCCCTAAACCCTAAACACCCGCAACCCCTATAAACCCATTATGCTAGTTAGAGCTACCTATGTGGTCTTTCTTGCCTTCCTAAGGCTTCAGAGCCCCAACTCCTCCCTCTTGCTGGGTAGGGGTTTTCTGAACTTGCTTGTAGGGGATTCTGTGGGCGGTAAGGCCGCATTTGATTCTCCAATTTCTCGTCAATTTGAAATTCCCCATTGTTCAAGCATACCCCTTTTTCTCCCTGACCTTTGAAGCAACCCTAAAACCTGAATCCTTAGCCCTAAATCCTAAACCCTAAATCCTAAACCCTAAAGATCAAACCCTGAACCCCAAATCCTAAACCCTAAATCCTAAAGATCAAACCCTAAATCCTAAATCCTAAAGATCAAACCTTAAGTCCTAAACCCTGAATCCTAAACCCCCCACTTTTCCAAGACTCTCTTAGCACCCAGCTTCGGGCCGCGAGCGCATGCCGGCCAGGGCAGCCTGAGGAAATCCGAAGCTTGGCCACCCCAAACCTATAATCCCCCTGAAGTAGATTAATATAAGGTTTAGGGTTGAGGGTGAAGAGTCCCCTTGAAGTAGATAGAATATGGCTTTGGGTATAGTATTATAATAAGCTCATCATATACTCCATATTCTATCTACGTAAGGGGGACTATAACCCTTAAACCCTGAACCCTAAACCCTGAAGCCTAAACCCCTAAACCCCCAAAACCCTCAAACCCTAAACCCTAAACCCCTAAACCCCTAAACCCTAAACCACCCTTAAGCAGTGTTCCAACCTCATCATCGGGGTCCAGATCCGGAGCTGCCCGCATGAACTCCTCCTAACAGGGCAGGCTCTCAACACCAACAAACCCACTTTCCCGGGGACCCTTGCTTGGTTTAGGGTTTAGGGCATACAGTTTAGGGTTTAGGGTTCGGCTGATTGAGAAATATTCCTTCTTTCAGGTATTATAGTTGTCTGGAAGCTGCATTCTTCGCCGAAACCCACCATATGGATTCGATATCAAGGAATGAGCGTGCGAAGAGGTCTACCGAATTTATTGAACTGACTACGGAGCCAACGAAGCCGTCCGACCTCTCCACATGGTCCCTATCCTACATGGCCGTTTCACAACAAGGGGTCCCTTATAGAATCAGGGGTATGGGGAGGTCTCTACCACATATTGTGCCCCTGACGAGTGGAAACTCACCCTAAACCCTAAACTCTAGGG
The DNA here is from genome assembly GCA_905231905.1 of Symbiodinium pilosum. Taxonomy (NCBI): domain Eukaryota; class Dinophyceae; order Suessiales; family Symbiodiniaceae; genus Symbiodinium; species Symbiodinium pilosum. The sequence continues at coordinate 23,158 of CAJNIZ010048177.1, read as the reverse complement.
TTTGCCCTAAACTGTGTGACTCCCGTCTGCAGTCCTGGGCAGCAGCAAAGAAGACTGAGGGAGAAAGTGCGGCAAAGTCGCCTGAGGGCCTGTTCACGCGCCAGGGCTCAGAGATGTTAAGGCTTCAATTTCAGGGCTTAGGGTTTAATTTGTGGGGCTTAGGGTTTAGGATATAGTGTTTAGGGTCTAGGGTGCATTTCTGAGGGTGAATGGTTTAGGGTCTAGGGTTTAGGGTTTAGTTTGGTTTCGTGTTTAGTTTTTAAGGTTTAGTGCGTGACCCCAGGGCTATAAAGGATCATGGACCTCTAGTCCTCCAAAACAAGCATCCCGTATTGGGGCCCCAAACCCTAAAGACTGAACCCCTACTCGTGCAAAATCTGCTTATTGTGTCCCCTGGGCTTCCAAGAAGGGCTTACATAGAATTCTGGGGTTGAATAAAATGTTTATGTAGGACTTTAGGGGCTTAAAAGGGTGTTTTTTCTGGATTCCCCTATCCCTACACTTCCCACCGAGGCTCACTGTTAATCAAGGTCATACAGGGATAACTAGGGGGTAGTACAGGGGAGTAGTGTTTTTTTTTTGGAGGTTGAACCTAGTAAGATTATATTCCTTGCATAAAATACTAAACCCCAAAAGGAGGATATAATCTTACTCTATAATGGGTACCACAGTATTCCCAAATAAAATACTACTCAGGGGGATAGTAGGGAGACGCCTGAAAACCCCAAACCCTAAACCCTAAACCCCAAACCCCAAACCCTAAACCCTAAACCCCAAACCCTAAACCCTAAACCCTAAACCCTAAAGCACCTACAGAACATCAAGGACCGAGCGTTCGCTTCGACTGGACCAAGTTCTCCGTCACTCTCCGGGCCTCCGGCTAAGTAAACCCTATTAGGGTTTAGGGTTTAGGGTTTAGGGTAAACCCTAAGCCCTTGACCCTAAACCTTAGTGCAAGGGTTTAGGGTTCAGATACCAGGGTATATCGGGATTATGTAAGGGTATGTAGGGTGGTAGAAGGTTGTTTAAAGGGTTTAGGGGGATCACATCCAGATATCCGTCATGTAGCGATTGGGGTAGGGATATACATGGGAATGGAAAACGAAATGGAAGCTGCCGAAATATTTAAGGTTCAGGAGTTGCGGCTTACAGTTCAGGGGGCACAAAATAACTGCGTTCTGCCTGAAGGCTTTCTTGGTGGTTGAACCAAGTGTGTTAGATTCTTCGTATGAGATGCTAGAGCGACAAGTAACTGGGTTGCTGCTAGGGAGCTTAGTTTAAGTTACTATATTGGGGAACCCCTATGAATGATTATATACATATATACATATACCCGTTATGGTAACTTAACTTAAGTTCCTTAACAGCAACTCAAATAACTGAACATAGATATACTTTGTGACTTTCTCCTACAGCATCCCGACTGAGCTCTCTACATATGTGGTGCACCAGGCCGTAATGACTCTTTGAGGGACAGTCCAGAAGCTCTACCGTACTCCTCCTTTATGATAAGAGGGCTTTGGTAAAACCCCCAATCATAGGGTCCTAATTTTGGCTTAGGGTTCAGGGTTTAGGGTTTAGGGCTGCCCCTGGCCCCTGTACCCTATCTCCTACATGCAAACCACTGACCTCAAAACCTAAACCCCAAACCCAAAAATAAGGCTGTAGTTTCAAGTTTCTTTTCTGCTCCCTGTATAAGCCTCTATAACCCTCCACAACCCCCAAACCAAAAGCCTAAACCCTAAATAATAGTAGTTTCCATGTTCTTTTCCAGGGTCCCTACCTAAAGCCAAACTCTAAATCCTAAAGCCTAGATCCTAAACCCTAAACACAACAGCCTAGACCCTAAACCCTATGTAATGCCCTATGTAGTTATAACCCCCCTTAAGGAGTCTAGACCCTAAACCACAGACCTGGTCCGCGGGCCTCCTCGTTGAACCGCATGCGTTCCTGCGACAACCTGGCCTGATCGTCCTGCAACAGAATCTAGGGGTCCTATGGGGAATACATGGGGGTTATATAGGAGCCATACTGGGAGATATAGGACTTACAGGGGGGAAATATGGCGGATACATGGGGTTTGGGAATTCGCCAAAGCTATCCAGCCTCAGGCCGTTCAGAACCCTCTAACACACCCCCCCTCTCCCGCACCCCCCCCCTCCTCCCCCTTCAGGGTGCCTACGGCTGCAGCTCTCGAAGCTTGCGAACTCCTTCACCTAAGGCTGATGGACTAAGCCCAGCCAACCCCCTCCATGAACGCTGCAACATGCATGCAACAAACAGTCTGAAGTGAGGCTTGCCTCCGCTACTCCCTCGACCTTTAACCCCACGTGTCAACTACATGCCATGACCTATTCGTGTGCTTCGCGCCCCGCCAGCCGAGGCGGGCATGCGATAGCGTTTACATTATTTTTGTAGGGTACCCTAGATACTAGGTGCCGTACTACAATTGGTACCCAAAATATAATGGGTACCCAAAATATAATGAGCACCCCAAAAAGGACCATAATTATGACAACCACCCAAATGAACCTTGCTATGGTTTGGGCATGGCTGCTCTGCTGAGCGTATGCTCTTGGGGAGCCAGCTTTGCGGTCAAGAGCCAAGGTTTAGGGTTTAGGGTTGGATCCAAAACACAAAAAGCACAGTGACTTTTTACCAGGCGGGCCCGAAAAGAGGTACAAGCAGCACAGGCAGAAGTTCTGGTGTTGGTGGTGGTAGTAGTAGTTGTTGTACTAGTTACTAGTACTAGCAGCAGCAGCAGCAGCAGCAGCAGCAGCAGCAGCGGCAGTCGCAGCGGCAGTCGCAGCAGCAGCAGCCGCGGCAGCAGCAAGCAGCGGCAATCGCAGCAACAGCATCAGCAGCAGTAGAAGTAGGAGCAGAAGGAAGTAGGAAGTAAAGAAGTGAGAGGAAGTAGAAGTAGGAGCAGGATGAGAAGCAGGGGCAGGAGGAGGAAGTAGTGGCGCCAAAGGAGAATCAACTGTAGAAACTGTAGAGGATTTTTAGCATGACCGTCAGAAGCAGAGCAGATATTGGTAGGCATCGCGACGAGACCAGCGGGATAGCAGGAGTTGAGACAGCTGCTTGCAACGAGTCACCAACCACATCTGTCTCTTTGCGGGGAATGCCACCTCAAAACGCATCAAATCCCACCGCATGTCCCCCCACTGCTTGTGAGAGATATGCACTTGCATCAATGTCCTTGTGTTCTTTGTGAGAGATGGGTATGCACTTGAATCATGTCCTTGCGTGTCTACCAGAGCTGTCGAATCCTGATAAAAGGACATCGAAACAAGGACCTCCATCTTGGAACATGTCGAAATTTCAACCAAGGGTCGTGGTACGCGATGACATTCTCGTGCCGACACATCCTGAATGCAAGTGGCAATTCCTTTTCTACGGTCATCGACTCATCGGGCAACGCTCCGAAGCATTGAAATAATATCTTCGCGCAAGGAGCCTCACACAAGCCAGAAAATTAAAGTTCTGATGGAGAAGAGAACTGGAGGCAGCATATTGACTGGGGCCTTTAAAAAGAAGATGAGAAGCAGCCTGCAAAAGCCTAGCTAAGGATCAGTCATCCGCTTAGCATCCTTGTAAGAAAGATCTCTTAGGTGGACCACCACCCGGTCATAGTGATTGTAAGGAATAACGAGGATTATGTTAGGGTTCTATTATATTCCTATTTTACCACTATTCCAGGGTAGGAGGGGTCCCCCCGAAGAGATCCCCAACTCAGGGGTAAAGGGTAAGGTTTTCGAGTTTAGGGTTTGTGGTTTGTGGATTTCTAGAACATCCAAAAAAGAAGTGCTACGTCACGTGGTTATGTATTCGTGCCGGGGAATGGACTTTATTTCGCATGAGCAAAGTTAGGACCTAAGTAAATGTAGCACAGAGTGCAAGGGTTGTCCATACTAGTGACAATATCGGAGTATAGGATATTACCTGGTTGTACTAATTAGTCGTCACTCGTGTTTTGCCTACCTGGTTTGGGCCAACCCTAAACCCTAAGCCCTAAACGCTAAACCTAAGTTTAGGACAAGAGGCTTCATCATTTGCAGCTCCCGCCGGATCTCTTCCAGGCTTGAATCCGCAAATCTTAGCCCGGGCGCAAGGAGCACACACATGGCCAACTCTGGGGTTGAGGATGCTTGAAAGATTGAAGGACGATTAGTGAATATGCTCTTTTTTTTAGCTTTCTGTATTCGGCGCTGCGGGCAGAAAACCTTAAACCATAACATTTACACCCTGCGTCCAAAACCTCAAACCCGAAATCTTAAACCCTAAACCTTTCAACCCTAAACCCTAAGCCCTAAACCCCTTAAACCTTAAACCCTAAACCATATTTAGGGCTGCAGTAGGAGGCATTAGAGGCATTGGGAAAACTCTCAGAACCATGCAGCCCAAAGGATCCCCACACTCCCCCAAACTAACATGACAATCTGAAGGTTTTGGGAAAAGGGTTTAGGGTTTTAGGGTTTTAGGGTTTAGGGTTTTAGGGTTTTAGGGTTGTAGGGTTTAGGGTTTTAAGGTTTAGGGCTTAGGGTTCAGGGTTTACTGGTTTAGGAGTTTTGGCTGCCCTCCGAAGACCACTGTCCCCGTCACAAACCCTTATCGGTTTCATGTTATAGTCCCCCTTAAGTAGATAGAATATGGGATATATATGGCGTCCTATTATAATATACCTAAAGCCAGATTCTATCTACTTAAGCGGGACTATAGCTTTGGGGAGGCGACTCTTCGGCAAGGTCTTTCTGGAACCCTGGGAATAGAACTAATTCAGCCGTGCCTGCACCCAAATTATGCCCTAAACCCTGGCCATTTTATTATGCATTTACCCCTTTACGGCCTCAAAGTCAGCCAAAAGTATGGGACGAACTCTATATCATCCACCACTAGCGGTGGGGTGCTGTGAGGTGGTTAGTTATCTTTTTGCCAACCAAAAGCCAGACCCCTCAACCCTGAAACGCTCGAACCCGTAAACCCAAACCCCGCAAACCCCCAACCTAAGCATGAGTGGCCCGTGGTTTTCGTTTAAGGTAAGATGGACAAAAGTCTTGGTCATTGGCAAGGTGGGACAGCTGATCAGGTGTCTGCAAGTAATGCTGATAGATACAATAGCTATTAAAGTCATGATTCTACATCTGGCAGAAGCCATTTAAGGTCTCCACAAGTGGACATCCAACATATACACGTATACATATGCATATATATATATATATACAACCTCACCGATGCTCCTAAACAACCCTAGATACCCTCACCCTAAACCCTTAACCGTACCATAACAAGGGCAGGGAACTCCTCCAACTCGATGACCTTCACCGCCACATCGGAACCCGCAGCAGGGCCGTGATTGACCCTCGCCTGGTGGAAAAATGGAATTTAGCATTTAGGGTCCGGCGTTTCAGCATTAGGCTTTAGGGATTCAGAGCTTAGGGTTTAGGATCCAGGGTTTTAGGGCGTAGGGTTGAGCGCTTAGGGTTTAGGATCCATGGTTTAGGACTTGGAGGAGTTTGGGGAGTGGGGGAATGTGGCGATGATCGAGCGGGGGGGGGGCTGTGGTCGGGGGGGGGGCAGCTGATGGCAAATTCATCTCTCTTTTGCTGATAAGATAAGCCCGTTTTCTTTGCATCGCCGTACCCCTTGAACATGTTGCACAGCAAAACCAAGTACGGCTATCTTCTTATTCGTATGCAACGGGCGACTGAGGACTCCCGATCAAATTACCTCATGAAACCAAACCTTAAGCCTTATACCCGGAACCTAAACCCTAAACCCTGAGCGGCCTTATACACTGTCGCAAAGGCTCCATGCCCGATGCGAGTGAGCAGCGAGTAGCCTAGGTCAAGGAGTTACGTGCTGTAGTGGTTGAATAAGCAGAATAGGGTTTTAAGCTTTGGGCTGCAGCTTTAGGTTTTGAGTTTAATTAAGGTTTAGGCCCGGCTGAGGTAGAGCAATGGAAAATGAATCGAAACAGAAAAGGGGAAAATGAAATGGAAACTGGGTTTATAGGGATCTATAGGGACCATTATGCAGGGGCCCGCTAATTTGAGTAGAGTCTTGGGGTATTCCATTCACGTGAGGAGTATATGGGAGTCATATTTCTCATCATTCACCCCAAACCCTAAACAGGCTGCTCAAAGCTCTACGCCCTATGCACCTGCTTTGGGTATAAAATTGAGGGCTTAGGGCTCCAGGGTTTCGGGTTTCGAGCGTACGGCTTAGGGTGAAGAAACACAACTACTGGATTTGGGTGTATATTGTGCTAGTTACATATGGATTCCGAAGGAAAATTCATGGTAATAATTCAAATCTCTACGTAAGGGTAATGTACCCTAAGCCCTAAACCCGAAGCCCTAAACCCTAAACCCTAAGCCCTAAACCCTTAGCCCTAAACCCGAACCCTAAGCCCTAAACCCTAAACCCTAACCCACAAAGCTTAGGGTTTAGGGTAATGTTCCTTGTACAATTCCTCCTCAACCAAGGCGCAAAGCTCAAAGAAGGCCTACTTCAGAGTTATTTAAGGCTTTTGGGGGCGCTGTGTAGGGTTTAGGGTTTGAGGTTTAGGGTTTAGGGTTTAGGGTTTAATGTTTAGGGTTTGCATTCTTGACAAGTGCTGTTGAGGCCTGCTTAAACCCTAAATCCCAAACCCCAAATCCTTGTAATAAAAAAGTTGAGCTGCCGTCTGCATTTGCCGGCCACTTAGTGGAGGACTCCGACGGGTAGGGGCCTGGTGCCCCATCCATGTCGCGGCACCTGTCAAACATTTAGGGTTCAGGGTTCAGAGGCCTATGGTATCGGGAACCACTCTAGGGCACTGTATCATGTCATGACACCAGGGAAGGAGAGCTTAGTGAACAGGGCTTTCCTCCTAAACCCTAACCCCTAGACCCTAAAACCCTAAACCCTTAACCTGTAAACCCTAACCCCTAAACTGCCTGGCCCAGAGTGATCCTTCATAAAACCCTGCTAGTGCTACAAGTCTTAAGTAGGGGAGTTCGAGTTGAAGTTTAAGGCCCTGGCCTTAGGGACTTAGGGTTTAGGGTTTAGGGTTTACAGATTCCCCTAACATGAAAAACGATTACGGGTATGAGAATGCCAGAGTATTGTATGATGCGCCCTTCAGGCAATGGGTTTTTTAAGAGAACGTTGGAGGAAATGCACGAGGCCCCTTTGCTGGTTGTCTACGCGACGTGGCTCATGCCAGGTTATTTTGGCGCTTTTGCTGATAGTGCTGATGTCTCCTTCGACTAAACTTGAAGCCTTTCAAGCTAGATTCTAAAGGCAGGTACCAGCGAGCGAATGCGCGCCATAGAGGGAGTGATAAGGGCTAACTAACTACCCTAAACCCTAAGCCCTGAACCCTAAACCCTAAACTCCAAACCCTAAAGTATGGGCCCTTTATCCTGGCACTCCCTGCTTAAGGATCCCCAACAGCAAGGAAACCACGGTCCCCTTGTTTAGGGTATAGGGTCTATAGGGTTTAGGGTTTAGGGTTTAGGGTTTGTGGTTCAGGGTTTGTGGTTTAGGGTTTGGGGTTTAGGGTTTAGAGTTTAGGGTCCAGTGAGAACCTAGGCCTTAAACCCCTACACCCGAAATCCAAAGCCCTGCAGCCCAAACTCTGAGCCCTTGAACCCTAGATCCCGCACCGGAACAAACATAACCCCAATATACTATAGTAGTTTCCATTTTCTTTTCCGTTATCCCAATATAACCCTTATCCCTATATAACCCCAATATTAAAACTCTCAGACCCGAAGTCGTTTGCTCTGGCGGCACCCTTGCCCCCTACTGGATCGAGGCAAGAAGGGCGCAAAGTCTGAAGCCCAACGCTGCAGCAGAAACTACTTCCTGGAGGTTTAGGGTTTCATAAAGTTATAGGAAATATTCTTCAAATATTTTCATACATGTAGGGTATAGAATGAAGCAAAAATTGAAAACACAGCATCAGCTGGAGTCGGGCTTTAGGGTCGCATTGACTGTGGTAGAAACTAAACCCTAAACGAATGTGAGAGCCTAAAAATCTCGAAATTGTTCTTGGGAGGAATGATCAGACTACAGTTCTAGGAGCTACACTCAAATTTTCCCTTATAGGGTTTAGGGTTATACAGAAACTATAGGGTATAAAGGGCTTAGGAACAATAGAAAATCAAATGGAAGATGAAATGGAAACTAATTTGTATTCAGGGTTTTGGGCTTAAGGGTTCAGTATCCCCATACAGATCCATGGACATGGGTACTTCTTAACGACTATGTTGGGGACTATACAAAACTACCAAAGAGAGCCTACGTCCGATTCTAATGGTCCCAAGCCAACCCTAATTTTGACAGTAGTTTGCACCAGGACTACAACGGGATAAGGTTCCAAAAGATTGAGGCTTCTACTTTACTTGCCTATGGCAAGCAAGGAATCGCGGAATGAATACATCCCTATAATCCCTATACAGTTGTCACAAGTAACCACTAATTCTATTCCATTCCTTCATTCCTGAACCTTAAACCCTAAACCCTACAACTATCCCAGCAAGACTACAAGGCAGCCTAGGCCTAGGATTCTCGAAAGGTGAAGTGATGTGGGGGCGATTTAGGCTCCATGGCATGTGCTTTGTGAGTGGGCGGTTCAGGGTTTAAGGGATCAAGTTGAGAGCTCGAGACATCAAGGCTTAGAAATGAGAACTATGGGTTTAGGGTAGTGGCATTCGCTGCTTACCCTAAGCCCCATACCCTGCACCGTAAAACCCTAAACCCTAACCCCTAAACTTTAAACCCTAAACCCTAAACCCTAAAGGGTACCTTTAAGAGCTGATACTTACGTTGATACGGTTGAAAAGACCTGCATGACCCTAAGCATCCTAAATCTTTAGAAATTCTTAAGCTATAACAGCACCCTGAGGCCATACAGGAGGTTTAGGACCCCAAACCCTAAAACCCTATCAAGGGTTTAGGGTTTAGGGTTTAGGGTCTAGGGTCTAGGGTTTAGGGTTTAGGGTTTAGGGTTCGGGGTTTAGGGTTAAAAGCCGACAGTATGTCATGGCCCCCAGCTGCACTTGGATCAGGGTGCCATCGCCGGCACCCTCGAGAGCGGCCGCGACTGTTGCGAACTCTGCGGAAGGTACAACCTTGGTAAGGGTTTAGGGATACCATATACCCCATATTCTATCTACTTAAGGGGGACTATACCTTTGAAGGGGTATATTGGGTTATATAGGGATATGTGAGTAAGTTTTATACTTTAAACCCTAAACCCTAAACGGCTAGCGGGTTAGGGACGCCTTTGAAAGGGTATATTGGGTTATATGGGGATGTACGGGGTTTAGGGAAAATGGCTTGGGCTTTGGGGATTAAGGTCCGTATAGTAGGCTCGGGGATTCGAGCATTTGTTCACAGGATTTAGGGGTCGGGGTTTGGGGTTCAGGCTAGAGAGCTACGTTCCACCCTAAACCCTAAAACCTAGAACCTAAACCCTAAAACCTAAACCCTAAACCCTGAACACTAAAACCCCTAAACCCTAAACCGCGTCTGCTGCAACGGCTTAGCAACAAAATTGATAACTGTTCGGGTCCGCTCAAATCCTAGGCTGCGCTGGTTTGGCCTTTTCCCAAATAAGGGGAGCACTATCTAGGACACTCTCATCATTATTATAAGGACCCCTTAAAAAGCACCCCTAATTTCGGGAAGTCCAAAATTAGGATTTGAAATCAAAAAAAAAAGGATTGGCTTGTGAAAAGCCGCAGCCTTGGCATTGGAAGACATTTGATCCATAATCTGAACTCCTTGAAGGGGGTGACATAAGGTATTCTATAGGGGACTACTATAGGAGTTATTGAAGGGGATACTGTAGACCATGGCTCATTTTGATACAAGCTGCAACGTAGCAAAAGATGGAATTGGAGTCTGAGGCGCTTGAGGGAGGGTTCAAGGCTTCGCATTGGGCGGTTTCCCAAAATTAGAAGTCCCCTTTTTAGGGGTCCTTAGGGTAAGGATCATAATATTTGGCGGTCTATATTGGGCTTCCCCTATTTTAGGAAAATACCATTTAGATCTAGCAGGAAACTAAGAAAGTCGAGTCAAAGGCCAGCTGCAACGGACCTGACATATCATTGAACTACACGCCCCCAAACTAACATGGAACCCCATATAGCCCCATGTTAGATGGACTGTAGTCTTTTTAGGGCCCCTCTTGGGTTTCCATGTTAGTTTCCAGGAGTGTAATCCTTGCTGATTGAAGTGGATAAAAAGGATCCGAAGGCACACACTGCCGGTTGCCTGTAGGCCCTATGAAAAGACTTGTCACCATACCCACCATTACCGTGTTTGGAAACTGTAAGTGCCCGCAGGGGGCAATTTGCGTGTAGATACCATCAACGACAGCTCCTCCTCCACTACATATAACAGGGATTTGGGCCCAGACTTAATTGAAGACGTATTGTTGTTAGTTGCATTTGCGCCTTTTGCGCCTAACTCAGCTTCCTGCACTTCCTGGAGGCTTCAAACCCTAAACCCTATGTAGCCCCATCGTAGTAGTTTCCATTTTCTCTTGCCTTGTCTCTATATAGTCCCTATATAACCCCTATACAACCTGCATGCTTTTCCCCTAAACCCTAAACCCTGTATCCTAAACCCTAATTCAGAGCTCTCAAGCACCATAAGCGCGGGACGTCTCAGCTCTTCGCAGCGCGGGGAGGGCGGGGGTTTCGGGTGCGGGGCGGCTAGTGGGATAATGGAAAATATAATGGAAACTACTATAGTAGATAGGGGTTACATAGGGATAATGGAAAAGAAACAGGAAACTACTATTTAGGGTTGGGGGCCTGGGCTTAAGATTTAAGACCTCCCCCTGCATGTGTACAGTTTAGGGCATAGGTCTCAGGAAAAAGAAATAGGAGGACTGGCACATATCAGTATAAAAGTACCAATAACGCTGACTGTACTAGTGGCTACAAGAAGACAAGCCATAACATGTATGAAAACTATAGGAAGAATAACGGTAAGCTCCCTGTAGCGGTAGCACTTCTCACAACAACGGCAGAAATAACAGCACGAATAGCAATCAGAATACATGTAGCAACACTGATACAAAGCATTAGTAGTAATATATAGTACCGTTGAGGGACCCCTATGATGGCCTCTATGATCCTCATGTATCCCTTGTGTCGTAATCTATGGTAGTTTTTTGGGATCCCTATGATGTCTTTTACAATCCCCATATATCCGGAGGGTGCGCCCCTCTTTTGAGAAGCCAAAAGCCCCGAACTCTGAAATCTAAACCCTGCTCGGAGGGTCATGGGACTTAGTAGCTACTTACAACTGGCTTACAGGTCTACAGTACTTATAAGCTATCACCCTGGCTACCCTATATGGGATGACCCAATTTTATGTGGAGTTCTAGCTTGCCAGGTCTAAGCAGTTAACAAGCCCCATGATCCTGCAAGTGCGGCAGCATGTGGGGTTTCCCACAATTAGGCGTACCCTTTTGGGGGTCCCTATGATAAAGGTTACAATATTGTGCGGTAGATATTGGTGTCGCCTCTTTGGGAAAGTATCGAATGAGCTATAGTCTAAACTCGTCTCTCCCTGGGTAACCCCTATAATTCTCCCCTGTATACTCCCTAAACCCCCGCAAACCCTAAATCCTATCTATAACCCCGCTCATATTAAACGGATCAATTTGAGGCCTACCCCTGCTAAATCCTAAACCCTGAACCCCTAAACCCTAAACGCCTTTAAGGATTTCATTAAACTACAGCTCAATGTGAGAACCCAAGGGAGCGACCCTACGCGGGATGGCGTCCAGATCCTCGCTTGGCACATCCTGAGGCTACGATCTGGGGGTGTGGGTTTAGGAGTTTAGGGGTTTAGGGGCTTAAGGGTTTGGGGGTTTAGGGGGTTAGGGGTTTAGGGGTTTAGGGGTTTAGGGGTTTAGGGTTGAGGGTTTAGGGTTAAGATGGTCGTCGCTTGCTTTGGGTTCTGTGCATCCCATCTTGCTATTGGGGCTTGCCATCCC